>ML802053.1:0-16604 GCA_009831015.1 Picea engelmannii
TTTATTTATACCATTTATGTCACTTCCTTTTAACATTAGGGCCGACCTGACACTTTCGTATTTTGTAATTCTTTTCTTTAATTGTCTTCAGGGCCTACATGTACAATTCACTTTGTCATCTTCAAAAATTCATTTCTCCTCAACCATGAGGATCCACGTGACGTGCCACATACCACCGGAAAGAGCATGATGTATACTATCCATCCATGGGTGTTGTATCTACATGTGCATTTTCCTTCATGTCCAAATAACTTCATCAATCTTGTGGTCCAAAACCCATGACTAGGGTTGACATCAATGAGAACAACCAATCTTCCAACACTACCTTCCATTGGTGAAATTTTCCTACAACAACGATTATAAAGAGTCATTGAAGATGAGCCTTTTCAAAGCCCTCTATGGTAGACAGTGGAAAATTCCAATCAGTTGGACTAACCCAGTGGATAGAATTACAATCAAACCTGACATAGTGAAAGAAATGGAACAACAAGTGATTTAGATGAAGAAAAATCTGAAAATTTCTCAGGATAGACAGAAGCGTTACACCGACAGAAAGCAAACTCCTAGAGAGTTCAAGATAGGAAACCATGTCTATATTAGAGTTAGGCCCAGTAAGAATTTCCCGAGAATGGGAGCTTGTGACAAGTTGACACCTCAGTATTATGGAATCTTTGAAGTCTTAGATACAGTGGGACCTATAGACTATAGGCTAGCACTCCCTTCCAAAGGAAAGGCACATAATGTTTTCCATGTTTCATTATTGAAGAAATATGTACATGATTCTAATCATATAATTGACTGGTTTGTGATGCAAGTGGAGTCGAAGGGATAATTCCTGCCAAAACCTCAATGCACACTAGACATGAAGGAAAACCCACTGAGGAATCAAACCATTGCACAGGTCAAGGTGCAATGTAAACACTTTGGCCCAGATGAGGCTATGTGGGAAATGGAGGATGCCATGATATAGGCACATCCATTTTTGTTTACTTCTATATATACAGAGCATGTTTACAGGTAGAACATTGAGGACGATGTTCCTTTAAGGGGGAGGGAATTGTAACACCTTGCTTCCCCTAGTTTGTAAATATAACTATATTGGCCAAGATCCTATGAAAAACTCAATATGTGTTAATGTTTGAATTGATGAACCTTTGTATAAAAGGTCAATGAATGTAAATTATGTTATTTGCTAGAAAATGGATAAGTGTTGCATGACTGTTGGAAGGGGGTGTAATAAGACAGACCACAAATTTTATGAAAGAGATGGTGAAGGGGACTAGGAATGGTTGTGTTAAACTCCACCAAAACAATACCTTAGTGGATTTAATTGCTCAGGACCAAAACAGTCCTCTGACCTAAGAATCAATTACGGTTAGGCTAGTAGGTGGGAAGATATACTCAAGTGTTAATGAGGGGATGGGGTAGAGCACTCATCTGTAAGGATTTCAGACCTGACCACAGAATGGGAATTCGATTCACAGATAATGTTGTTGAGAAAAGAAATAGAGGTGTGGTGGGCAGAGGAAGACCTGCGAAGAGTGAAAAGATGATATACTAAGATCTCGGGTTCAAGGAAGAACTAATAAATGAGTGTGTTCTGGTCGTAGAAAATGGCTAGAAGGGTTATGATACAAGCTGATAAATGAGGCTGCTAAGTGACTGAGGAAGTACTCAGGTGGTTCTCCTTGCTTGGTATAGTGAAAAACATTGCCAAGATCCTACGAGAGGAGGAGAGTAACCTTCGTCCATACCGTTGATAAGCCGAAAGAAAGTATTATATCTCAGAGCATCGTGGTCTATCTCAAGGGTGGCTAGTGGTAAATCCGTTAGGAGTGACTGAGCCTATGGTTGCATGGAAATGGGTACCCCTTTTAGCAGTCGCATCATGTCTTCTGATTCTGATAAGTGTTTTCATGCCTTTTGCTTTGAATTGGGAATAATGGATTCATGTGTGTATTTATATATCTATAAATGGTTTTTTTATTGAGATGGTTAAGTTATGTGTATGCATTTGTATTCTTATGAACTTATGCTTCTGATTAATTGTCTATGTGCCCCAACTTAGCCTTCAAGGTGCTTTGGAACATAAACCTGTTGGACAATCAAGATAGAAAGTATTGTTTCAATATGGCCATGTCCTTATAATGAGATTGTCCCCTTCAGACTCCTTATTGTGTGATCAGGATATCAATCCCAAACCCTTAACAGTTTCATGATGAATATTAAGAAGGATAGCAATATTTAGGACTTGAAATGGAAGACCCTCTTTTCTGGAAGATGAATGAATAATATATGTTTGGGAGTACCAATATGTATAACACCTAGGAACCTTAGGCTAAACCTAAGTGAGCTAAGTCCTTCTGGCTTTGGAGTATTATCGTCCCTCACAGTCATAAATAAGGTGAAGGTGACCAAGAGTTACAGTTACCTATAAGGTTGACCGTTGTTAGGTGGTTCCCCAGGTGGTTAGGTGAACCTGTCTTACCAACTAAACCAAGATCCAAAACCTCGAAGGCCGAAGCCAAAAAGAAACCATAATCATATATTGAAAGATCCTTCGGGTTCTTTCCCATCCATCGATATACCGGGGATGCGTGGCGCTAGCCCGTTTAGTTCAAATATTGGTCACTTCAGGAAAAAATAGGAGTTTGCATCACAAAACTCCCGAATGTCGAATCCCCAAGTGAACAAGTGTCATAGATCTATAAAGATACGTGGTCGAATCTCTATAGTGAGATATGAATAATGTTAGAAGTTTGTCAGTCAGGGGTGACATAGTGCAGTGATGTCACCCAAGGTGACATGGACCCCAACTTGGCATGCCACATGTCACCCAAATTCATGTGTATCACATACCCTATAGGCCCATTGGAATGTAACTCATGTCACCTTGACCCCTCCTACGCGTCAGTTCATGGTATGTACCCACCTGGCCAATGTGGTTGGTGAAGTGACTGGAACTCTAGGAGTTTGAGACTTTGGGACTATAGAGGATTTGGAATGTAGCATTGTAGAGAGACCAAAAAGGTCCGAAGTCCAGAACCACGTCATAATATTACAAGAATTTGGAATTTTAGGACTTTAGGAAGTATCGTGCGTAGATATCAAGGAGATGTTCAACACCAAACTCTGAATTCCTTGCTATCCTGCATGTCAGAAGAGGGTCAAGCTAGTTGTCATATTGGTTGATGGATGAACCTTCCCTATGGGAGGTAGGAACCAAGAGATGATACTAACAAGATGAAGCCACAAGGACATCATGTGGCCCTCAACCAATGAATGCCCAAATAAATTTGGGAAGCCGTAAGATATAAACCAAGGGGTCAGTTTAGAATCCAGTAGAAGTCGTTAGAAAGCTATGGGCAAGTAGAAGAGAATGAATCATCACAGAGATATTATTCAAGATGAGTTAATTAAGGAAAAATGAATTTATGATGCCCCACCCCTTAAAAGAATATTAAGGATTTGGGTGTGTTACAATAATATATTGAATGAAGATATCTCAAAAAATCGACTAAGTATCTAGAATCAGTCAGGTGGATAGGGTCATAGATATAAGGTCAATCCCGTTTCATGCAATGGGATATGAGAATATGACTAACTATGGAGAATCAACCAGGTGACTAGCAGGTCATCATCTGTCATAGATACAATGACCAAGAGGTCACTATGTGTCACATATCTGATGTCCATAGAGTGAAGGATCCAATGACTTGTGATGTATCATAGACTTGTGGATTAAATAATGGAAAAGAATCTAAGTATAAGTGCAAAGTGAGCACAAAGAAACTAGAGGGTACATCTTGGAGATCATGGAAGCCCAAAATGAAGAATATATATGACTTAGATCCACCATGAATCCATTAAGACAGATCAACAACTGAGATATAATCAATAAATTATCAAACGACTGGTGTGCATTGCGGTTGTATGACATTTCATTGAGAAGATCAATGGTAAAGTTTAAATATGAATGAATGATTTGATGGTTGTTGAGTGTTTCTACTATGTTGCATGTGGTAATGAATATTCCTTCATTGTTTTACCACAAACAACTTTCTTGTCAAGGCTCACAACTAGATAAGGAATGGTCATTGGAAAAATGATTTAGAGGAGAATAACCTGAAATTAATAGAATTGGGAGAATTGTGATACAAATCTTCATAAATTGAACATAATAAGTACATGTAGCATTAATTGACAATCTCCTATGATATGCATATTTCTAACAAAAATGGTTGCTTGCACATTTTCCAGAATTAGGGGGTATAAACATATCAATTCATGATAAGAGTGCATATTAAAGAAATAGAGGAAGGAGAGGGAGCCTTCAATCATGATAGAGAATCCAAAGGAATAAATATTAGTTTTTGTAATTCAAAGACAAAATAAAATAGACACAAGTGCATAGAGGATAAATAAACATTAATAGATATTGTGAGAAGCCTAAGAATAGAAGTACAAATATACAAAGAAGAAAATTAGAGGGTGATAAGAGAACAAAATCATATAAATGCTTGAGTCATTCAAATCCTAAATCAGTTGCATAGGTAAGAAAAGAGTGGATCAACTCGGGATAGGAGGAAGAGGAAAGATATCATGAAACAAGAGATAACTACAAAAGAGTTGTTTATTCGATAAGTGCTAGTAGAACTCATAGGCATCGCTCACCTCCCTACTCATCAAGAAAATTTTATGCATCTGAATATCCCATAATTAGTCCAAAGGTGTCTCTCTTTAGGAACCAAAGAGAAGACATCAATTGGATATTTTTCAAGGAGAGTTAAGGAAGCTTAAGCCACCATCCTTTGATGGTGAAAGAGAAAAGGAAGATGATATTGAAGAATGGTGTCTTGGACTCATGAGGTATTTTCAATTGCATAACTTATCATCAATACTAAAAGCTAGAATTTCCACTTACCATTTGCATGGAAAAGATGCTATGTGGTGGGATCAACTTAAGAAATTTGAGCACATAAATGAGAGAAGGATCGCTTGGAAGAAATTCAAGAGGTATTTTCAAAAAGATTATTATTGGTTACTTCTCTCCTATACTGTCTGATTCTATTGACCTAGGTTTCATGTATGTTCAGGGTTCCAACAAATCCTTTAAAACTATCATCCCTCCTAGTAAACCAAAAGGCAACACAACACATAGAATGCACTGTCCAGTCTCACCTAAGATAGCTTTAATCGGTGGATGTAATACTCAGGTGTCTACAACCTAGGATTGAGTATGAGATAAGCGGGCTAAATATTGAACCATTATTATGACTTGTAAATGTAACATACTACTACTCACGATTTATGCAGTAGATCCGTAGGTTTATTCCCTTAATATCGCAAAAGCACTTAAACATGAAATATAATAATTCATGCATTCAACATAATAATAACTTCTTCAGACAATAGAGATAGGAAAACATTCATCACACAACACAAATATTACCATGGTTCACCCACTCCTAGGGCTACGTCCACAAAGATTTGGCTCTCATCTCTTTTATTATATTATGTTTGCATCTATAGCACCGGGCGCTTACAACTCCCCTCTGATGGGTAGGATCTATATGAGGTGAACTAGATCGCACCAGTCTCCTCAGCCTATGATCTAATCCTCAATATCTACCTTCTCTCATCTCTTCTAGATCAAAAATGTACAAAATAGGTCTTACAACAAGACATTACATATCACATCAACTCATCCGTAACTTACAACAACCTAGTAGTACTTCGAAGTGAACTGACCATGATGCCTAAACATCTATATTTATACATTCTGGGTTCTTCAACCATTTATAGTATCTTACCAAAACCCTAACCGTACTATTGTTAGGTCTTCTTCTACATGCATGCGTGTTGTTCTTCCTTCCATATGTCACTTCCCTTGTGCACACCTTCCTTTCATGTGTACATGTTGTGTTTCCTTCCAGCTATTTATTATCTTGTGCATGCTTTCTTTCCCAAAAACACCATGTTTTTCCTCTTTGTCCTTTGACCTGTTTCCAACAGGCCCCCAACACTGACATGTGGCTCATCCCGAGCCACCTAATCTTTTTGTGCCTCCTTGATCTCCTTGGTGATCACTTGGAACTTTTCCTCGAGTGTTGTTGCCTGTGCCTGGGCCTGTGCAGTATTATCCTTGAGTGTGTCCACTATCTGGACTACAATTTCCTCACTGATAATTTCCATGCACTCTACTTGGGTCTGTGCTATATGTGCCTTGGCTTCCTCTGCTTGTGCCAGGAATTCTGCTACCCACTCTTGCAGTGCTTCCATTTGAGCCTGTCACTCTAGTTTCTATGTTTGCGTAGTAATTAGCTCTGCCTACAATCTCTTCATGTCCTGCGTCCCTTTGACACTTTCTATGATTGGTATTGTTTTCTTCTTCTACTTGATCTCTTAGATCATTGCGTTGATCCTTTCTTCCTCCTTGTCCCATTGTTGGACCTGCTGATCCTCCTCTAATATAGTCCAAATCTGTGTTGATTTATCGAACAAGTCAGTTGTTGTATTGACTTGTTTCTCTATCTCCTGCAGTTTCTTTGTTGCTTCTTGCTTTCTTTTCTCCTTCACTACTGGTGGAGTGGTTGGTGTGAGATGTTCTTAGAGATTTTCTATCTCTTTATGATATTGATCAATTTCCTACACGATCCGATCAATCTTTTTTGTTGCTATGATTTCCTCTCCCTGCATGGCCTGTGGAATCTTCATGTAAGTTCCTACCACTTTCTACTCCAATCCTTTTATGCACTCCCTTTCCTCTTGGGTCTTAGATTTAGCCTTCGCATGGACTATTTCCATCACCTCTCAATTCTTTGTTACTTGCTTCAATTCAGTTAAGTGTTTGCGTGCGTGAGACTGCACCTTATGGTTTACATTAACCTACAACATGTGTAGTTCCCCTGATGGTATCCTTGTCAACACAAGTTGGATTTGGCTTAAGTCCTTCAATGGTGTCTGCCCCACAATTCCATCCATGCAAAACATACTAGGGTTGATATGGAATGTTACATCTGGCTGCAGTATTTCATGGACGGACTCTCATTCCTCTTATTGCACTCTTCCTTCTCTCTGTGGTGCTAATGGTTTGAGTCCCTTGCTGCTTGTTGGCTGCCCTTCCCCAATTTTCTTGAGGAGATTTCGCATGTCTACCAATTTCTCTTCAATCCTATCCATATGGTGTGTTGTGTGATCTAAGTCCTCAGATAGACAATCCTGAACCATTTGGGCTATCATTTCCCCCATCGTCATCCATGATTGTATACTCTGGCGATGTTCTTTGGGCCTTTGATTTCTTGTGCATGCCTCCCATCTGCATGGCTAGCCTCTTGTTTTCCTCTGTTGTTTGTGGGTTGGACCTTGCTTCAGTATCTTATGTGGGCTTGGCCTGTTGCTGCTTCTCTATGGTTGGATGCATCTTATCCTTCTTTCTGTTATGTATCCCTATCTTCATTGGCCCTTATTTTGTCTATATTTCTTTGCCTTGGCCCATCCTTTGTCTCTTGGGCACTTGGATTTATTTTGGTTGGGTTTCTTCCTGCCCTGCCTCTTCCTCTGTTGTCGTTTTAGACACTTCTTGGGTGATGGTTGGAATCCTCCATTCATCATCCCATTCGTTTATAACCATGTCGATGTCCTCCTCTATGATACAATAGCGCATTTGTAGCCATTGTTTAGCTAGATCCTTCCTTTCCTGTATCCACATTGCATGTCACATGGCCTGGAAATTGGTGATGTCCACATATCACTTGACAACTTCTGGTGTTATTCTCCACACCATGGAGATGGATTCTTCTAGGTCACATAGGTAACCCTCAAAGATAGACGCATTTTCCTTTTTTCTCTTTGACTCTGGCCTGGCTCTGAGAAAGACATATCTTGCCCCTTGATTTGGTTTGGTTCAAGTGCCAAAAACTATGTACCTTGGCTCTCTCCATCCCATGAAGGCTATTAGTGTCATCAACCATGAATAGTGGAACATTGTTCCTATATCCTACGCATCTTTGTAGTCATCCAGGAATAGGTTCAAGAGGTACGGTGCCCACCTCATTGAGGTGTCTTCTATGCACTAAGTTGCAACTGCAACAGCCCCACCTGGGACTTCCTTCCTATGGAATTTTCTTAGCAGCTTGCATGCTAAGAGTTTCTGAGACGAACAAAGTTATATCACACAAGAATTCTCTAAAATAATTGGAATATAACACAATAATCCATGTAGGAATAATGTATAAATATATAAAATATGAATAGATAAGATGATATAGTTCATAACAGTGTCGCGCCCAATTGTGTGGCTATGTCATTGATCCTCTTGATAATGATCCCTCGTGTCCCCTTGTCAGTGCCATACTTCTTCTTCATCTCTTTTTCTAGCGCTTTTTCCTTTGTTTTGTCATCCAAAAACAATGCGGGATCCATTCCTCGAATTGGTAATCCTGTTATTTTTTAGATAATCTCAACATCTATTGAGACGTGCTTGTCCAACCAGATGTCCCTGCCATGTGTGACTGCTAGCAGTTGTTTGAAACATGTGGTCATGTGTTAACCCTTGCCAAAATGTGGTAGGTCCATGAGACCTAAAATCCCTGTTCTCTGCAATTAGGTTTCCCATTGGAGTGGTTGATTAAGTGGTTCCCCAAATTGACTTATGCCCACCATATCCATGTATACTCTTTTTGCAAGTTTTGGGAACGTGTATTCCTCTGCTATGTTGTGGTATGACTATTTGAGCTTCCCGATGTGACACAATAGCTTTGGTCCTACTTTTACCCCATCTGGTATGTGTGGTAGAACAATTTTTTCTGTCGATTTTTTGCGAGGTGATATGGGTATTTGTATCCTCTCTTTCTTTTGTTGTGGAGGTTGGCTTGAAGTTCCATTGACTTCTAGTTGTTCCTCAGTATACCATTCTGACTGGCCCATGATATCCTTGACCTCTCCCTCCAGTGGGTGTTTTGATATAGTCGTTTGAGAATCATCTAGATCGATTGCTGCATCCTGATTCATCTTCGTTCCATTGCCTTCCAGAACTAGTCCGATGTTTTCTCGTTGTACCTCCTTCAGGGTTTCTGCTTCTTGGTTCTACGGCTCCTGTAATTTTGTCGGTATGTTTGTATTTGTGCCCTCTGGTGTTGGTTGTTGTATTTCTTCTAGTATGGGTGTCGACTGCATCGATGTTGTCTCTGGGGATGGGATTATGTCAATGTTGATGATCTACAGTGGTTGTTGTTCACCTTCTTCTGCATGTCCGCATGACCTAGTCTGAACTCTGGTTTTTCTGGCATTCTGGCTCGCTTCTGCTTACTTGGGCGGTGCCATGGCAGTGAATGTCGACTATTTTCTAGGTTCGAATGGTCTCTGTGACCTATGTGATCTCGCCCTGTGATTTTATTCCTCTATATCTCTCTGTCTTCTCTTCTTTCATGAATAGACTGCTTTTTTCCATGTCCATGTATTGTATGGGTTTTCCATGAAGCTTGTTGATGACGCTTCCTTCATTATGGGTTTTAATGCACCTTAACTACAGGTTCAATGCATCTCTGGTAGGTTCGTACTTGTCATTACTTTGCCTTACCATATTTAGTTAGTGCATTTAATGTGATGTCCCATCCATCCTTGTCGTCCTTTAATTCCACCTAGTGTTGTCATGTCGTCCTGTTTTTTCTGACATTCCTTTTCCCACTCATTTCCATTTGTATGTGATCATTGTCCTTCTCCTTGTCTAGGTTGTGGTTCTAAATTCTTGTGACCTTTCTACTACTGGCGCGATGTGCCCTCCTTGGTTCTTTCCTTGTTGTTGTTGTTGTTGTTGTTGTTTTACTACGCGGTGTGTGGTCGACTGCCCTTGTAGAGCTTCAGTCGACTCCCATTAATCATCCCTCTAAGTTTTGCGCCTGATAATTCTCTCAACTGTACAAATCCTCCATCTGTGACATATTTTACTTTGTACGGTCATAGCCAATGCATTCTAATCTTTCCTGGGTGATGAAATGATTTTCTATCATACATTAGTACTAGGTCTCCTTCCTTGAACTTCTTCTTCTTGATGTGTCGATCGTGTCAAGAATTATCTCTTTCTTTCTAAACTTGTTGGTCGAATCCTGCTAAGTTCCAGTCTTCCTCCATAGTCATTAACTTGTTTAGTCTCTTTTGTACTACACCTTATTTTGTCGTTTGTGTAATTTATGCTACGCACAAGATTGGTACTAGAAATTCTAATGGCACCACTGCTTCTTGACCATAAACCAATTTAAATGGTGTGTTCCCTATCAACTTTTCCACATAGTCCTGTAGGCTCATAATATTGTTGGTACTTTGAGATCTTAGTCATCCCTGTTGATGGTACAGATCTTTGTCAGCGCATTCTCCAGGATTTTGTTAAATGTTTCCACTCTATCATTCGCCTGTGGGTGATATGGTGTGCTCTTCTGGTGATGGAATTCAAACTCTTCATTCATCACACTGATGGTGTTGTTTATAAAGTGTGTGCCTTGGTCTCTCATCATAATTCTTGGGCACCCAAATCTAGTGATTACTTGTTCGAATAAAAAATGTGTTGTTGTTTTTGCACTGCAATCCTTCACTGGTGTGGCTTCCGCCCATCTTGTTACATATTTCGTCGCAGTGATAATGTACCTTGCTCCTTTTCTTCTTGATGGTGGGTTTATTGGTCCCACAAAATCTATTTCCCACTTGTCGAATGACTGTAATGTTACTTGTGGTCATAACGACATCTCGTATCTTCTGTTGGGTTTGCCTACCCTTTGACAGACATCGCATTTTTGACAGTATTCCTTTGAGTCTCTGTGAATCGTTGGCCACCATAGTCTTGTGCGCAATACCTTCTTCATGGTAGCTCTACCTGCATAATTCCCTCCTACTATTCCTTCATGGTATTCTACTAAAACTCTTGGTCTTTTGTTCTCTAACATGTATCTTTGCAAGATGATACCTGTTCCCATATTATATAGATGTCCTGCAATCAGTTGATAGTTGGCAACATGAACTACTAGGTTTTTTTTCTGCGCAGTATTATAAAATTGCGGTGTAGTACCTGTGCTCAAGTAATGGATGATATCTTTGAAGTATTCATCAGCGATATGAACTGAGAATAGTTGTGCATCCAAAAAGTTGTCCTCCAATTTTGTAGGTTCTTATCCATTGGTGACTCTTGATAGGTGATCAGGTCCTGCATTTAACTTTCCTAGTTTGACAATTACTTCAAAGTCAAATTCTTGGAATAGTAGTTACCATCGACAGATTCTCCCTCTCAACACTGGCTTGTTGACTAAATATTCTAGGGCTGATTGATCTATGAACATCTTAAAGTGTTTCCCCAATAAGTAATGTCTGAACTTTTGCAGTGCATATACCATAGCTAGGCCTTCTCTTCCTGTCATGTTGTAGTTTTGTTCTGAATCAGATATATTTCTACTCGCAAATTCTATTAGGTGATCTAAGTCCCCTACTCCTGGTTGCACCAAGATAGCTCCAAGTGCTATGGTTGATGCATCTACATGTACGTGGAATGTATTCTCCCAATCCATAAAAGATAATATCAGTGTGTTGACCATATTTTCCTTTAGGGTATCCAGACCATGTTGGCACTCATCATTCCACTGAAACTTTGTATCCTTTCTTAGCATCTTTTCCATCGGTGCAGTTATCTATGCATAACCTTTGATAAATTTCTTGTAGTAACCTATGTGTCCCAATTTCGCTCTTAGCTGATGGACTATTTTTGGTGGTGGTAAGTAACAATGACCACGATCTTTACAGGATCTAGTAGTAAACCCTGTTTGCATACTATATGGCCCAATAGTATCCTGAACGGTGTTACGAATATGCATTTATTTATGTTCAGTGATATTTGACACTAACTACATCTTTATAACATTAGGAGTAATACTTATACATGGTCTTTCAACAAACTGTAAACTATCCAATCGTCCAAGTAAACTTCTAGGAAATGGTGGATGAATTCTTTAAACGAAGTAATGACTACTCTGGAAAATATTGTTGGTGCATTCTTCAGTCCAAATTGAAGTAATGTTGGGGTTCTTATGATCGAATTAGAAAGTGACTGTAAAATTTTGCTGCAATGTCATTCAGGTCATAGCTCCTTTGTGCAATTCCTAGTCTGTATACCAGTTTGCTAGTATTCCCCCTATAGTATGTATAAAATAATGAGGCCATTCCTCTGGAGGTGTCATTTTCCATAGTATTCTACACTCCTCCAAGTGTATTGTTGGTGCTCTTTGTCCATCATACTTCTACTATTTGCTGATTTTTTGTTCTGTGTCGAACCTTATGCGCAATAACCACTTTCATTGGTACCAGTATGTGATTGTCTCTTTGTGTGTGCCCCACCATCGTGCAGGTGTGGCCTTGAGTGCTAGAAATAGTTCTAAAAGTATTTGATTCTATAAGACTTCATATTCATAATGTGATAAGAATGTCTCCAGATCGTTTACTCCCTGAAAACTGTGTGGTTTTCTGATTTTTGTTCCTACCCATCTTACATCACGGTCTATTTGTGCACATCTCCTCGTGGATACTTCATGTAGCCTTTGTTGCCAGTTCTCTAAACTGGTATTTGAATCTATTGCACAGGAAGTGATTCTCCACCAACTGAGTATCCCATCTGCAGTTGGGTTTACGTAATCCTCATCGTGCGTAGTTGTTCTGCAAAACTGGTTGATTTCCTCTAGTTCCAAACAAGTAGGTTCTACGAACCTCTCTCCTTCTAATGGGTCTAATGTCACGATGACCCTATATTCTCCTGACTCAAATGTCATTTTTCTAGTCTTTAAGTTGATTATGGCCTGGTTTTCAAATGCCCAATCCAAACCAAGCAATGTTGGGTAAGGTGTCGTGTTGTCCACTATTTCAATGACTTCAAAATTTGCTTTAGTGTGCACTCCATGTAGGTCTACCTTCAATCCTTTTAGTCTATCTATCGGTAGGACTCTGTGTTGGTTTTCCAATTTCAATTGAACATGTGAATATCCTAATGTGGGCTCTCCTATGCATTTCCATGTCTTCTTTGGTAGTACATTAAATTTAGATCCTATATATAGTATAATGCCTCCCATATTGAAATATCCAATGTTGGCATTCAATCTAAATTCCCTACTTGTTCTTCTTCTTGCGTGTAGGTGATTGACAATTTTTGGTTCTAGCTTCTCTTTTGTCTCAAGGATACATTTTTCTAGTATGTTTTACAATATTTTAAAAGATGATGTATCACTTAATACCTTTACACATGATTGCAAAAAGCCTTTGATTGTACTTACTTGTCCCATAGACCGTATTTCGTTGGTATGATCCAATAATGAAGGCATTTCATGTTAGAGTTTTTCCTTGCTTTGTTGTGTAGTTGAAGTCATCACAATATCTTCCTTCTGAAATTATTGTTGGTCCTTCTTAAATATCTCTTTTTCCTTCTACACGTCGAACTACTTCCTTGGTTCATCGTTCTTTTTCACCCATTGATTTTGTGTTGGTGCTTGTCGAGCAGTGTCATTCCTTGTTTTTTCTCCTCTACGAGTAACTATATTAATGTTTCATCCTTCATCCCTTGCTTTGGAAAAAAATCCACTGAACATTCTGGTTGTTCTAATTCCTCTTTTCCTGAATCTTTACTAGTAGTGTTGAACATTATTTTGTATCGTGGTCTGATGCATGACAATACATACAAGTTGTTGGTGGAAGTGGACATTCCCTTGCATAATGTCCCAATTGTTGACAATTGTGACACACCATTGGTCCTCTACCGCATCCAAAAACTCCTCGGGCTCATCCTCCACCTATATAGACTGCTCGATCTCCTCTCGACACATTATACAGAGGTGCCTGATTATACTATGCGGTATTGTAGTGAGGTTGGGTTGTGTTGTACTGTGGTTGTGTGTTATTATATGGTTGTCATGCAATGTTATACTGCTACTGCACAGTGTTGTATGGAGATGGAGCTTGATTAAATTTTGGTGAAGCTTGCCTCGTCATCATTTCGGCATGCACTCTATATGCGTCTGATGTCCTTTCTTGCATCAATGCCATAGTTCTACACTCTTTGTCATCATGGCCCATTGACTTGCAAAAGGTGCAATATGAACTCTTTGGGATTGTCTAGTATTTTTGCATCATCGTGCAATGATAAGGGTCGTGACCCGGTTTCTTGCATATTTCGCACCACAATCTTCCTGTTGGTAGTCTATTTGGCATTCTTGCTACTATATACTACGTGAATGTTGGGAATTTTTTCTTGTGGTGTCCTTCTGTCCTGCATGTGGTACACAAAATGGATTCTTGTTTGTCTTTGTTCTTATTCTGGTTCAGCTGAAACGTTAATTTCTTCAAGTCCTCCTTTAGTTCTTCAATAGCTGGATTCATCTATTGATACTGATTTTCTTCCAGCTGTAAGGATGCCTACAAAGCTTCTACTTATGTTTGGAATGTCTGTTGTCGCAAAGGGTATTTTAAGTGTAGTAACAGTGAATTGAAAAACAAGTGTCTATGTTGCATCTTCGTCATGAGATACTTCAACTTCCCCTTTAGTCAGTTGAATCTTTGATCAATCTCCCATATGAACTCTCCTGGTTTTTGTCATATTTCTATCATCTCGTTCATGTATTGATCCTCTGAGCTTAGCTTCTTGAACTCATTTATGAGTAACTTCTTAATGTCTTCCAGTGTCGTTGTTATCCTAGGGGCACTGTTTGCATATAGACTCATGTACCAGTCTAGTTCACAGTCTCTTAGCGTAATAGATAACTGTGCAAGTTTGGTATCTTCATCAATGATCTATTTTTCTTCCCAGATATTTTCACAAATGAACAAATGTTTCTCAGGGTATTCTATTACTTTTCCTTGAAATTCAGGTAACCTGATGGTAGGATCATGTCTTGCCATTTTGAATGTTGAACTACTACCTCCTTGTGGTGTAGATACCTGGCTACTACTTCCTGAACTGGCTCCTCCATTTGTTTCTCCTTGTGTAGATGTACTACCTGTTGTCTGGCCACTAATGAACTTCGGTTGTCCAAACGGTGGTGTTCTCTTTGGTGTCTTAGTCGCACATGGGATTATGGGTTCCACACTAACATTAATATGGATAGGATGGATGCCTTCTCCTCTGGCTCTTGGACCTCTCATCTTTCACTCATATATTGCACGCAGGATTTCCTCAATTTTCTCCACAACTCAGATATCCTCTATGTCTTCCTCCTCACTCGCCAAGCCTTCCCTTGCAGCTATATCTCTCTTCATGGTATTCACCTTGTATTGGTAGAGTGATCTATTACACGTCTTTCCCATTGTCACCAATATCCACTTGATCTGGTCATCATCCATCCTAATCAAGTCCAAGGGTTCCTCCTCCTTCTTTCCCTTATCCTTTCCTCCTTCCATTTCTCCTCTTTTTGTCAGTTCTTCCCCCCTTCCCCCATGCACACAGGGAATTTTAGCTATCTGATTCCATTGTCATTACACCTTTGTTATATAAAAATTTCTTAATAAAAGTATAGAGTGATCTAATTTACCTTCCTCGAGGTCCCCGTAGAAACTCTTGCTCCACTGTGTTGTACGACTTCGCTGTGTCTACTACAAAATCTGTGATAAAACCTACCACAATACTATCAAGTCAAAAGTCTATTGTGTGGGTGAACTTTTTGTTGGTCTGTTGAAGCTGCTCAATATGTACTGGGGTCCACTCTAGCTATTGAATTTGGTTCATTTCATGGTTATCCTTCAACCTCAGTATCCAATCCTGTAGTGGATGTGGAAAATCACAGAAAAATACTTCGTGTAAATCAGTAAACACGTATTTCTCAAGATATTTGCAAGGTGTTAGTCTAGGGTTTCTATTGTATTTTTTTGCAAACTCTAGCTCCTTAGTTCCTAGACAAGTTTCAATCTCTACTTTTGTGGGATTCCATGGCCTCAACATTCCCTCCTAATGGATCATTGGTCTCCTCCCTAGCCTTTTCTTAATCTTCTTCCAACAGATCTTTGAGTTATCTTGTCTACTCAATCCTCTCTTGTTCCTACCAACAGAAAAAAAAAACAATTTTTTGGTCACTTCTCTCCTATATTGTCTAAGTTTATTGACCCACGGTTCATGTCTATTCGGGGTTCCAAAAAAGCCTCTAAAACTATCGTCCCTCCTGGTAAACCAGAAGGCAACGCAGCACACAAAATGCACTACGCAGTCTCACCCGAGACAACTTTAATGTGTGGATGTAATCCTTAGGTGTCTACAGCCTAGGATTGAGTATGAGATAAGCACGCTAAATATTGAACCATTATTATGACTTGTAAATGAAACATATTATTATTCACGATTTATGCAGTAGATCCATAGGTTTATTCCTTTAATATCACAAAATCACTTAAACAAACAATATAATAATTCATGCATTCAACATAATAATAACTACTTCAGACAATAGATACTGTTTATGGATAAATTCGTGAGTGTGGACACAGACCAATCTCCCCAAGATCCACCTGGATCTGGAACAAACCGTAACAGAATACTACTCTTTCCCTAGATCTAACTATTGAATGAACTAAGAGAAATGGATAGTGTTCATACC
>ML802053.1:16704-36253 GCA_009831015.1 Picea engelmannii
AGCACTGTGAAAGGAGTTCCAAGAACCATTTCTATAAGGGAGATTTCCTCCCTACAACTAAAGAGATGTTTTCCAAGAATTTGAAGATGTATTCCAAGAAATATCAGGATTACCACCAAAGAGGGAGATAGATTTCTCTATTGATTTAGTACCAGGATCTTCCTTGGTATAAAAAACACCTTACAGAATGAGTACATCAGAATTGACAGAATTACAAATGCAGCTGGAAGATTTTTTGAAGAAAGGGTACACACGTCCAAGTGTTTCACCTTGGGGAGCACTAATACCCTTTTTCAAAAATAAGGATGGAACATTGAGGCTGTGTATTGACTTTATAAAGTTGAATAAAGACAATGTGAATAAAAAATACCATCTACCTAGAATTGATAACCTGTTTGATCAAATAAGAGGGAGAAATATATTTTCAAAGATAGACTTGTGATAAAGATACCACCAGGTAAGAATCAAGGAAGAAGACATCAATAAGACAACGTTTAGAAGCAGGTATGGACATTATGAATTTGTAGTGGTGCCATTTGGATTGACAATTGCACCAGTTGTCTTTATGTGCTTAATGAATGGCATATTAAAAAATTGTTTGGATATGTTTGTCATAGAATGATTGTATGACATACTTATCTATTCTAAGTTAGATGAAGAACATGAAAATCACCTAATATTGGTGTTGCAAGTGTTGGGGGAACATCAGTTGTATTCCAAGATTAGTAAGTGTTATTTTTACCAAGAACATATCCACTACTTGGGACACATTATTTCAGAAAACAGTATACCAGTATATCTAGAGAAGATTGAAGCCATTAGAGGATGGACAACACCCATGAATGTTTAATAAGTTATATATTTTATGGGAATAGTTGTTCACTACAGAAGATTTATAGTAGGGTTCTCTAAGATTGTTCATCCCATTACTTATTTTCAAAAGAAGGGAATTAAATTTGAATGGACAACTGACTGTGAAGGAAACTTTAATTTGTTAAAAGAATTACTTACTAGTGCACCTATTTTAAAGATTTCTGACCCAAATGAAAGTTTTATGGTATGTACAGGTGCATGCAAGGAAGAACTTGGCGGAGTCCTCACTCAAAATGGACATGCCATTGGTTATGAGCCCATAAAGATTAAAGAACATGATAAACATTATTCCACAATTGACTTGGAGATTGTTGCCATTGTTAATGCATTGAATATGTGGAGGAATTATCTCATGGGAAAGAGATTTGAATTAAGAAAAGACCATAGTGGTTGGAAATATCTTTTTGAACAACCAACCTAGAATGCCAGGAAAACAAGATGGATGGAATTTTTAAGTGAATATGATTTTGGCATCAATCATATCAAAGTAAAAGCAAATAAAATTTTTGATGCACTCAGTAGAAGAGTACATCTCATGCATGCTACAACCATTAGTATGCATTAATAAGACTTGAAGAACAAAATTTTGGATGTTGTTGTTACAAATCATCATTACCTTCAAATAAAAGAAAGCTTACAACAAGAAAATGTACAACCGAAAATTAAAGAATATGAGATGAAGGAATATGGATTACTTATGCATAAAAATAGAATTTATGTTCCTAGTTCTGGAGAACTTAGGAATTTGGAATTAAAAGAAATGCATAATTTTCCATATGTCGAACATCTTGGTTACCAGAAAACAATTGCAACAGTAAGAAGACAATTTGTTTGGCTAGGAATGAAGAAATATGTTGTTGACTACATTACTAGATGTATGGAATGTGAAAGAGTGAAGGTTGAGCATAGACACCCAATGGGTTTGCTACAACCATTACCAATTCCAGAGAAGAAATGGGAAGTGGTAACCATTGATTTTATAACTAAATTTCCCGAGAGGACAAGGAAACATGATTCAATCATGGTAGTAGTTGATAATTTGACAAAGGATGCTCATTTTGTTCCTATAAAAAATACACATACAATAACTAATATTGCATAATTTTAGATGAGGGAGATTGCTAGGTTTCATGGGATAACTAAGGAAATTGTTTCAGACAGAGATACAAAGTTTAGTTCAAATTTATGGAGGATATTTTTTAAAGGATTTTGTACACATTGAACTTTATCACATCATACCATTCACAATCAGATGGGAAAGAAAAGAGAGTCAACCAAGTAATTGAAGACATGTTGATAATGTATGCGATGGATAAGCCATCTAAGTGGGAAGATTACTTTCACTTGGTTGAATGTGCCTATAATAAATGGTATCAAGCTTCATTGTAGATAAGCCCACTTGAAGTTTTGTATGGTACTAAATTCAATACTCCAATGAGTTGGGATAACCCATCTGATAGAGTGGTAATTGGGCCAAAATTTCTCAAGAACAGGGAAGACCAAATGATTAGAGTTAAGAAGAATTTGGAGGTAGCACAAGATAGATAAAAGAGTTATGTAGAAAATAATGGGAGATCCAAATAATTTAAAGTGGGGGAGCATGTTATTTTGGAAGTGAATCCCAAGAAGAGCTCATTGAAGCTTGGTAGTTGTACAAGGATAACAACTAGATTATGTGGTCCATTTGAAATATTAGATAGAATAGGGCCAATTCCATACATGCTTGCATCTCCTACTTCCATGAATGTACATAATGTATTTAATTTCCCCTTGATGAAAACATATGTACATGATCCTAAACATGTTATTGATTGGAATTTGTTTCAGGTGGAGCTAGAGGGAGACTTTCAGGTCCATCTAGTGTGCATATTAGACAAAAAATTAAAAGCGCTTTACGATCAATTTAGAGCCAGTAAAAGTTCAGTGGACCTACTATGGTCCTGAAGATGCTACTTGGTAGCATGAAGATGTCATGCATACATAATACCCAATTTTTTTTGAATAATTTTGAAATTTTGATTTTCAGCTATGTATATGAACTGAGGACAGTGCCAAAAGAACTGGGCAGGGGGGGAGGGGGGGGAATGTAATACCCCAGTTTTTAGTCCCCATATTAAATAATGTAATTTATTTATTTGATGAAAGTATAGAGTGCCTAAAAAATAAAAATAGGACAAAGTTCCTAGGAAATGTAATTCTTTGATTATTATCAATAATAAAATACATTGTTGGTTGTTAGACGAACCAGGAAAAGAGCTATAAGGAGATATGATTCCATGAGAGAGGGGGATTAAGGGGATAAATAGTTTTATTATATTTTTTTACCCATGATTTTTTTAATTGAGAGAAACAGTTACATGAGATTCTTGGAGAATTCCATGTGGTTCTTCATTTGCAAGTAAATATATAAACACCTATTGTAGGTTGTTTGGGGGTTCTTTTCCATGGTTCTTATTTGTTGTTCTTATCTATTCACTCTTCATTCATTTTTTCCCTTCATTCTTTTTATTGTTTGGGACTTTGGAGAAAATTGTTGAGGAAGAAGACATTGTTTTCTGGTTATAGTAATGACTTGTGTATTCCATCCCTAAAATACATGTCTGCGTGTATGAGTTGCATTGGCATGTGTTAAGTTTTGTTCAGAGTTGTGAGTCCTGAGAGTTCCCAACATGGAGATTCTTTACTAGATGAACTGGAGCCCTAGAAGAAGGTGGAAAATTTGAGGGATGGTGTGGTAGAGAAGGGGATCCATTCTCTTGGTTTTGCAGGATGGAGATAAGAGAGATGGAATAATTTGGATTATTGAGTGTTGAGAAATTTGTGAGATCTTAAGTGATGAATGGTTTGGGAAGCTGAGTGACATCATGGCACCATCCTTGTGGATTCATAGTTGTTACAAAATATTTCTTTTGAGGACATATGAAACCTCCCTTTGGATTACAGAGCCCTAATACCAAGACATAAAAGAACAAGTGGACACCAACATCCCTTTGAACTCAGTTTAACCAATGAGAAAGAGAGAGGGAGAAAGGGTGTGATGCACCTTGTTTTCAAGTTTGTCCTCACTACTTCCAATCCTAGCTTGATATCCAAACTCGCTGGAAAAAAATGATACCTGCAATAGTAAACAAAGAGAAATGACTACCTCCTAGTCTAGTTGATTAGGTCAAACAAATTCATCTACGAAGATCGAAGGAACATTAGACAATGACATGCAAGAATACACATGCTTGAAGGAAATAGGCCGAGTATATTAAAATGAGAACCCAAAAAGAACACTTACACACCATGGATGATAATGAAACACTTCTCAAAGATCTTGTCATCCTACCCTTGCACAAATGTAATGTTATTAGGTAAATTGGTAGATGCAGACATGAACTAATCCCCCTAGATCCACCTGGAATTAGAACAAAACTAGATGGAACAAGACACTTTCCCTAAGTTGTGATCATTGAGTTTACTACCAAAGGAAGAATACATAAGATACCTTTTCAATCGCTTCCTTATATCTTTGTTGTCCCTGCTTCACTCTAGTGCACTTGTGGAATCAGATCTATGATAACACAAACCAACCAACATAAAAGAAACAATAGTAGAATTCAATGACAACCTAAACATGTGATCAAGGAGTCATGTAATAAAATACTAGTCATTTTATGGGAAAGAAATGTGCCACCGTGTTATATTAATGAAAAGTAGAAGATACAACTGAATTGCCTTGATGTTTCCATTTCCCTTTTAGTGGTCCTTCGTTCCAACACACACATACACTTGCTCCAAAATTCACATGAAGATAATCACAAAAGCTTGATCAGAAAATGGTGGCCTTAACCATCACTAGAAACAAGATTCTTCAAATAGTCTTCAGCCTATTCTTTCATCAATTCTCTGCTTAATGTTTCTTCTTAACCTTTTCCATGAGAAGCCCATCATTATATAGGAGAAGAAGTGGTTAAAGGGATGAGGATGATCCCACCAAATCAAATAAACCAGTAGGATTGCAACCATACAGACGCCACTTCACATTATAGAATATTCCCCTTTTAGAAACTTCATGAAACCTCTTTCCTCTTTTATCTTTGGAACGTTGTCACACCCTGCCTATATAGCAGCCTGCAGAAATACCACGAGCCACCTATAGAGAAGCCTGCGGAAATGATAGATTTCCGCATTATGTAATATGTGCATCCTGCAGACCCTTTCTAAAAAGAAGCCTTATAGAGGAGGAAAGAAGTTGCTTTTCTCAGGAAAAATTCATATTGGGAGCTTGAACACACGTTTGTGAAATCATCATTAGCGTGACCAAAATAATGTGTAACATAATTCCCCCCAAAGTATGAGGCAGGAACTCATGACAGTCGAAATACTTTGTAAAAATGTGTGTGTGTGTCGGGAACAAGGAGCGCACCAATTGGGAACCTGCAAACAATCAAGCATCCGCACAATATTTTACCATGTCTAAAGTAGGCATTCCCATGTTCAGACTATAAATGATTGAAATCATAAATATAAGTCATGGCCACCAACTATACACTGTGGATCCATGTCATCAAGATTCTACATAGCCACCAAGAATACACTGTGGATATATGTATTGGAAAAATCAGATACAGACATAGCCACGAGACATACAAAGTCAATCTATGTGTCAATGAAAATCACAAATACTCCACCGCAACCTGGATAAAAAATGATGAGGTCTATGGTCTTCAATCCCATCATCCATTAGTACGAATCTAACCATGTGATTACAGGCACTAAAGTCGAACATGGTTAGAAACCACTTGATTACCGGTCACTAATGAAAAACATTAACAAGCACGAGGGAAATCACCATTGATGTCAATGACTCCCAAGGTACAATAGTAAAATCCAACGAGTCTGAATAAGTGAGATGAAGTTGAACACTCGATGGAATCTCTCGATCAGGGATCAATGATGTAAATCCATTGTCAAAAGTGAAGAAACCTGCCATTGAGGCATGAAGGCTCTAAGGAACTAAATAATTTCTAAGTCTTGTTCCTAGATAATGAGCTAAAGTCATAGGAGGGCCTTGATGTATCCCTCATATAATGACATGAAATAAGTAACAGATTTAGCGTAGAAAAAAGTATGAACATGATTTGAAACTAACACAAGGAAGGCCGACATGCTAGGAATTGACAATTGCATATGGCCGACTCAATAGAGGGATTCGTTGAACTTCTCTTGAACATATGAATGGTACGACACTGGTCTTGGCAGCATAGAATCAAAGATGACCCAAGATATGAATTTGCAGAAAGTTAGATGAGAGACAAATGGATTTTCCAACCCGGATTCAAATGATGAAGGGGGTGTCGTGTTCAAGAGAAATGCTTACTACCACTAACACAAATACAAAGACACACCTCTTTCCCAAATTCCCCCCCACCATTTATGGCAAGTACCTCTTTATTTTTACGCAAGATTGAGGAGGATAACATATGCTTGTTGATGTAAGCTCATATTTTGGATGAGTCCCTCGAAGTATGTTTAAAGAACCCTAAGGAGTGGTTCGGTCCCATGTGGGTCTTTTGATGTTTGTTTAATGAGTCGAAAGATATAAAACTCATGGGTTTTTCAAATTTTGAGAGTCTGAAAAACACTTAAAGAGAACTCTCCCAGTTCCTTTTTCATAAAGTAGTTTGATAGGACCGAAAAAGTGATAAACTATCGCCCATCAAACGTTTTCTTCAAATAATTTTATGAGAGTGAAAAGAACAAGGTCGCTCGGCAATCTTTTCATTTTTTATGGAGTGCGAAAAGAGATTAAAGGTTACTCTGTAAGTTTCGTTATTTTCATGTTACCATGATGAGTATGAAAAGACGACAAAAATATACTTGGTTACATTCTCATCGATTTTCGAGCATGAGAATGAACAAATACTAAGCTTGAGGTTTTTCTAAAAAACCCTAAAAAGTAATCATACACGCGATGAAAAATAAAAACAAAGTGCAAAATTGTCCACACTTCATTGTCCAGAACCCTAGTTTTCCTATCCACGAGAAACAAAACACTCACGAGACCATTAGGCTGGTAGGTTTTTGAGAAAATATATTTAAATGAAATAAAATATTTTTAGAAAAAGTAAAAAATGAGATAAATAGGGATAAGAACTCACTTCCACTATTTCATTTGTATTTGGTCAAAAACTTGTCTTAGAGCCCTTTTTTCACCTCATATTTTGGTGGTCGATTGCGGGGAACACAGGCAATCATTCGACAAACAAATTGCATGAAAATGATGAGTACCTTGTCTTATTCCTTTTAAATGGTTTAAAATTCATTTCAATTGGTTAAAAGATGATTTTTTGAGTGAATGTTTGGGTCGTAGGCATGCGTTGGGGCCGCCACAGGTGCCCTATATCGGGGCCTGTGGAAATAAAGGATTTCTGCAGGAACCCAATGGTTCACTTGTGGAAACCCCGCTCTGTAAGTGAATCCCGGTTGCAGTGGCCGAAAACCCAAAAAGAAAATGATGCGTTGGACCAAAAAGAATTCTAAAAATGATGATTGAAGGTGTTAACTTCTTTCTTACATCTCCATGCTGGTATTTTGATTTGCAAAAATGTTGGAGCAGAGAGAAAGAGAGCATGAAGATGATGATGTAATGGATTTAATTGATCTGGGCACCATAAATTCCCTACGACAATGTGGTTTTTTAAAGTTCTTCAAGATCCAGGGCATGAGAGCCCAACTGAGACTTTTGGAATATTTGGCCCATATGTGGGACATGGACCAACAAGTATTGCATGTGGGTGTTCATGTGATTTCTTTGGACATCAAAGATATTTACTTCTTAACAGGGATATCCCCTCGTGGGGCACAAGTGACCTTAACAGGAGGTCTAGGTGGTGGTTTTCTAATGAGTGAATAAATCAGACACTATTGTGAACCTGAGGCCAAGAGGCGCAAGGGAAAAGTGGCTATCAGAGGGGTTCGTGATCTGGCTCTCAAAACCATTATTTTCACCATTGCACGGATGGTAAGGAGTTATTCTCTACACATGGATCTGTAGAGTTACATCCAGAATGCCGTGGAATGCACGGAACTTCATGTGTTCAACTAGTGCGATGGACTCCTCCATAGTATGAAGAGTCAGCTGACCAAGAGAAAGAAAGGGGAGCTGAAGCAGTTTGGGTATGGATCCATTTTGGTATCTTTCTTCCTAGAGAGAGTTCCTCACCTAAACTTACAGGTAGATTGGAATATGCCAATGCTACGAGATCCACGGATGAAGCGGTGGTGTGATCTCATGTCCCAACATGTAGTGGGCCCCATTATTAAATACAATGATACATTTTTTGATTGGTTGGAGCCACAGATATTGATGATCGATGACTATGCATATGTTGAGATAGATTTTCACAATGATCCTGACTTGGTGCTACCTGAGGGTTCTCAGTGGGGCAATCTAGGTAAGAAAAACATTTTTCTTTTATGGTGTTTTTATAATTTTTTTCAAAATATTAAACATTTTTTTTATGTTTTCAATCCAATGACTAATCAAAATATTTTGACCATACAGATGTAGGGCCATTCCAGACCCCGGGTACATCCCCTATCTAGAGGCGAGGGGAAGCAGTGGTGGTAGCAGGATGGGATGCAGATTATTATGAAGCAATCAAGCAAAATCTGGAGGGTTTGACTGTAAGCATCCCAGATATGTCGATTGACATGGTCCCGAGGCATTTCTAGTGCCATACCATAGGTGTGTTTGGTCCACTGAGACAATTGCTCCATAGGGTAGCATGAGAAGTAGTTTGTTACTGTGAGTAGCATCCATGATGCCATTTTATAGAAGCTATGAGATTCATATTTTGATATTTTGGTCTTCTGATGAAAAAACAATATTTTTTGAAAAAAAAAATTGTCGTTATATATATATATATATATATATACACACACACACATATACATGAGGCTTGTACTGGCTTATTTTTCTTTGTATAATACATGTGATGTGTGATTGGATTTATAAATGTCTCAGATGTTTGTGTAACACATAATTAGCTAATGCATTAGTTAATGTATTTAGACATCTAGGAATGTGTTGATACTCGATATAATCAAAATAAGATTCCAAGAGGCGAATTTGTAAATATATCCATAACAAAGTAGGACTTCGAATAACATAGACATTACTTAACTATAGCACTACTAGCTGCGAATCAAGTCGTATAACCAAGTGACGAATCCCAAGTGAGATAGCATCGGTCAAAAATTTGATGACTGCACTATACTCTGCTATATTATTGGTTGCACGACTGAGGCAAACACCATGTAGAATGATAAGTTCATTCGTGGGTGCATAGATTGCCCTTGTAGTAGAATATAGGTTTTGAGTGCTACGACTAGTGCCATTATAGAAGAAAAAGTGGGTATCGAAGACTCCAACATCTAGAAACCAAGCACAACGCAAGGTAAGCGGTTGAGGGTAGAAACCAAATAATGAAAAACACGCAAAAGTAGCACACAACAGTATGATACAGTAAAATACAAGAACTCATGCAAAGATAGTCTAAGCATAGTACTTCTTCAAGTAAAGCCCATTTTTGGGTTCACTTAAAGGAATGCCATAATAATATACTAACTCATAGGCTCCCTTCTCCAACACTCATTTGACAATATAAGAGCCTCGCCACATAGCCTCAAATTTTTCTGCTCCTAGCAAATCATGATCTTGTTCATAGAGGAGAACTAGATCACCCTTAGAGAAAACGCGTGGCTTGACATGCTTGTCGTATTTGGATTTCACGCATTTTTTTTGGGTTTCAATAACTAGGGTGGAATCACGACAGCTTCGTCCAATTGCATAAGATACAACATACGTTTTTCTTCAGCAGAGGTTTTTGGGAGAAGTTCAACGACTAGTTTTAATGATGGAATCTCACATTCAATTGGTAGGACAACTTCTGATAGGCCCATAATGTTGAAAAAAACATTGTGTGCCAACTTGTTTTGTGAATTCCTATAATTCGTTGAAGCATAATGACAAGAACCTTGTTGATCACTTCAACTTCACCATTGGCCTGTGGATAGTAGGGGGTTGAGTTTTCATGTTGAAGACCCAACTTTTCTGTAAGCTCAAACATCATGAAGTTTCAAAAGTGGCTACCGTGATCGGTGACGATAGACTGTGGGATTCGAAATCATGTGATGATGTGATTGAATATGAATAGGGCTGCAGTTTTGCCCATGTTTTCAAATGTAGGCATCGCCTCAACCCATTTCATGAAATAATCCATGACTACGATAATGTATCCATGCCCCCTGTTTGAGTGAGGGTTACAGGACATGAAATCGATACCCCATTTAGCAAAAGGTCCAACAAAAACTACAGGGTGTAAGGGAGTGGGATGAGATCGTATCTTATGATTGTGTGTTTGGAAAGCATGGCATTTTTGGACGGCAGTTATACAATATTTAAATAAAGAAGGCCAGAAGTACCCTGCTCGCAAGATCTTTTGCGCAGTGGCATACCTAGACATATGACTGCCACATGCTCCAGAGTGCAATTCATTCAAGGCTTTCTCGGCCTCATCAACGGTGAGACAACATCAAAATATAGAGTCAACACCATGGCGATAAAGAGTGTCATCGAGAATGATGTATTGGCAGGATTGATAGAGGGTGCGATGATGGTCTATACTAGAGAGGTTTGGTCGGAAAGTTTGATTCTGGAGATAAATGATAATATATTCATACCAAGCATCATCAGAATTGATCAAAAAAAGGGATTCGTCTGGTAGGGAATCCTCAGCCACATTTTCTGTCTTAGCGCAGGGAAGGTCACATATTAGTTCGGCAAACACCAAGGATTTCTTAGACTTAGCACGTTCAAATTCTAAGTCAAACTCCTGGAGAATCACTATCCATTTGGAGTATTTTCCCCCTAGAAATTGGCATGTAAGAATGTGTTGCATAGGGTTGCAATCGGAAATTACAGTGGTCTTGCGTAATAGAATATAGTGATGTAAATGTTTGACAGGTTGAACAGCTGCCAAGGCCAGTTTTTCAACATGTAAGTACTTAGCTTCGGTAGTCATGAGACTCCGAATCAAATAATAAATGAAATTTTTGTCATGTAAATCATCTTCTTGGACTAGAACATTGGAAATGGTAGAGTCCAAAGAAGCGAGATAAAGGAAATAATCTTGGCTATAATCGGGCAGGAAAAGTAGTGGGGTACAGGTTAAAATCAGTTTCAAAGTGTCAAAGGCTTTGTTGGCAGTGGTATCCCATACAAAATTAGAGCCCTTCTTTAGTAGTTGAGTAAATCTGAGTGTTAACTCAACGTAGTTTGGGATAAAACGACATAGAAAGTTTGCCTTTCCTTGCAAAATTTGTAGTTGGCGAAGTGAGGAAGGAGGAGGGAGATTGAGAATCACCTCAACCTTCAAAGGATCTACCCTGATCCCCTAACGTGACACAATAAAGCCTAGGAGTCGGTCAGACTCCACACAAAATATACATTTATGTGGGCTTAAGCATATACAATAGAACCGACAACAAAGGAAAATGGCTCGGAGGTGGGTCGGATGATCACTACGATGCATGGAATGTGTTGGTAGGTCATCTAAATAGGGTTGTAGAATATTCTTAATATCATGTAAAGCATAAGACATAGCACATTGAAACGTTCCACCAACATTTTTCAAACCAAAGTGTAGTTTTCGGTAGGCAAATGTTCCCCAAGGACAAATCAAAGCGGTTTTGTGTTGATTCGCGGGTAGGATATTGATTTGATTATATCTAGAGAAACCATCCATCAAAGAGAAGATTTCACTTCTGACGTAATCGTCAACGATTTGGTCAATGAAGGGGGTAGGAAAGTTGTCCTTAGGAGAAGATTTTTTGATATCCCTATAATCAACAAAGACATGGATCGTACATTGTTTCTTGTTAACTGGAACTAGATTGGATACCCAATCAGTCAAAGTCACTGGATAAATAAAGCCATATTTAAGAAGTTTTTCGACTTCAAGCTTGATAGCAACTACTTTATGGGGGTGGACTGAGAGAAGTTTTTGTCAGATGAGTTTACCATCCTGGTAGGTCTTAATTTCATGTACAACAATATCAGGGTCAATACCTGGCATCTCTTCGTAGCTCCATGCGAAGATGTCACAAAATTCTTGAAAAAGTGACTTATATGTGACAACCTCATCAGTGGAACATGAAGCTCTGATGTGGACATTTTCAACAATGCCAGTTTTAATAGATATGTCAAGGGGGATAGTGGGTGAAATCTTACTTAAGTTCCCTTCATATAACACATCGCGTGTGGATTCAAGATCCAAAGAAATAGTGACAACGGTCGATGGAGTTGAGATCCATTGGTAACTCTCGATGGTGTGTTGTTTGAGAAAGAGAATAGAACGATGATTCCCATCATCCCAAGGGGTATCCTCCATCGACATAACCGACATAATCATCTCATCCGTGGGAAAAATAACGTGGAATATATCATGAGATGAATCACCGAGAGAGGGAGTAGAAGGGTCAGTCGATTGAATGGCTTGGTAAGAAGATTCAATTGGAATTAAAGGAATCTAGTCATCATAGCGAAGATAATCACCGAGTTTGGGTACTATCCATGGGTCAGAAGACACAGGAGTTTCACGGACCAAGGTGGAAATCATATTAATTGAGGAAACCAAAGGAGGTGGAATGTCCAGTGGTGGGATTGGAAATGTACCCATCAGAGTTGAATCTTCTAGTAGACCCACACCGACATTCTTGTACCTAGGGGGTGTTTTCTCAATGAAACATATGTTGTTGGTACGTGTATCAGAGTTAAAGAAGGCCAGTTGGTCTACTATAACTACTTTTCTCTGATGTGTAAAACACACGATATGGAAAAGAGTAGACATGACTTCATGCATGGAATTGATCTAGCTACGACCAAGTAAAAGGTTGTAATCGAGAGTTGCATCAAATACCTCAACTTCAACGTTGACCGTTTTTCCTTCTAATGTAAAAGGCAATGAAGGGAGTACATCGTAGGGTTTAAAGCCAGAGCCATTAAAGGCTTTGAGCGTGTTGTGTGATTTAGTTAAGGAAGGAGATCCAATGTCTTTCCAACAAGCAATAGACATGACACACGTTGAGGCACCCTCATTAATAATCGTTCTACAAATGTTATTGTCAGTGACAACAACTTGTATTTGAAATGCAAGCTAAGGGGGTAACCTTGGAATGTGATCTTCCAAGTCAAAGATTATTAAATTCGTATCCGTAGGGTCAATTCCACCAATAGCTTTTAACAATGCCTTCCATTGTGTACGACAACTCTGAAGGACTTCGAGAGATAACATCGTAGATAGTGCTTGCACTAGATCCTCTACAATATTTTAGTTTTGGGCAGCATGTGCATGAGGATTGATAGCAGACTTTCGAACCATGCCCTTGGGAGGAGGGAGAAGGACTGTATCGGGGTTCGGTCATTCAATATGAAGAGGACCATTGGAAGGTGGAGCTGAGGGAGATTGTTGAACCAACGAAGGTGGTATATCGTCAACCTAACTTTGGAGGAAGAGTAATCTTTGGCATGAGTGGTAAGTGTGATGTCATTCTTCTTTGAATCACCATTACACATAAGTATGTAAGAGGTAGTGGAGGAAGAATCTTGATCATGGATGACCAATTGAGCATGTTGTTGAGAAGGGAAGGGTTGAGACAAGATGACAGGTGTAGGATGTTTTTGGGTCCCTTGAAGTAACTTCGTGAACTTGACACGTCTACAACAGTCCTTCGTGTAGTGATCATCACCATAGATAAGGAAGGATAGTAAGGTTTGTGTTTTTCCTTATCATCAGTAGGTTGGGACTTGGTCTTGTCATATTGTGGGTTGTTATTTTTATCCTCCATATTCCTACCCTTCCCTTTTTTAGATTTATTCTTACTGGTAGGAGTTGATTGAACAACATTCATGTCTGAAGTTTTACAAGTGGGAAGAGTGGGTGTTGAAGCATTTTGAACATTAGAAGAATGGGATTTGGGATTGGTGTGAGAGGCCTACATAGACTGAGGTTGAGCATGGAAGGTACCTACCACACCATCAACATCATGAGAAGTTGCTAGGGTTTTTGAGGTGGTTGTGGTAGAAGGATGAGGTGTGTCAGGGAGAATATCGTAAAGAGTACCCTTTTGTGAATAAATGAGATCGAGGTACTGGGCATGATTGATCGCTTATTCTTCTGTGACAACTCCACCCATGGAAATGTCTTTATATATGTCATTCATGAAGGATTTCATGAACCATTCTACAAATAACTGATCGAGAAGATCAATCTTGATTAAACGTCATTTTCGTCTCCACTCATGAATGTGATCAGAGATATGAGTGGCTTTATTTTGCTTGAAAGAACTCAAGATCCCGGTTCCCGTTTCATAACGGATTGGCAACTGGTAGTGAGTGAGGAAAGCCATAGCTAGGTTACTAAAGTCGATGAAGAATCCTTGTGGTAATTCTATATACCACTTCATGGTTGAACCTATGAGAGTTTGTTGAGAAAGACATAACCGAATGGAGTCATCCATCAAATAATTGGATGAACACCAAAGGTGTAAATTCATTACATGATTGTTTGGATCCTCTCCCAGTTTACCATCAAACTTAGGAATGTCTGATGGTAATTTGGCCGGTATGAAAGGCCAATGAGGAGAGTGATGGATAGGGTCATTCAAAATCCTAGACAAGTCGGGTATATCCAAAGTGGCTAAGAAGGGTAACTGTCTATGCACATGAGGGTAATGGTGACTTTGGGGAGGAAGTCTCCTCGGTATACCAATAGGATCGTAAGCAGTTTTCATATGATGCGAAGATCCTGGCAGATTCGATTGTGGGTGTGGAGGTAGTTATCCCATGGGGTTGTACTGATTAGGGATGTTCCCTTGGAAAGGGACACTAGATTGAGCATTCAAATTCCAAATAGGATTGGAAGTCCTGGGGTATGGTTGGCCCATACTAGGGGGTATGAAAGAACTGACTTGACGTTTTTCCCCCCAGTCAACTAAGTATTACCCTGGGTAAGAAAATTTCAATATTGGGCCAAAGCTGCTAGTATGTTATGTCCACAGGGTGCGGTGGGTGGGAGTTGTCCTCCAACCGGAGGTTGTGTCCCAATTGGGGTTTGACCACAAAAATGGGGTTGATATTGGCCCCCAGGGTTGAATTGTCTACTAACAGGAATCTGATAATTAGGTTTGAAAGACCGATTAATGCCACTAGGGTCGGATCCTCCAGTGAAATGTGGATAAGACCCTCCAGAGGGGGGCTAGGGAAGTGTCAAAATGAAACTGGCAATAGGATTATGCCCAAAAGGAGAAAAAAATCCATATGCTCCAGATGGAACCTAAGTAGGGATAGGGATAGAAGCATTCAATGCATTATACCCAGGAGGAAGCGACGGGGAAGGTCTAGGTGAAAGAGGTGTGCCAATGGGAGCTTGGCTAGCCACCGTAGTCCTGGTGGGAATAGTCATAGAATTTGGGACCATTGTAAAGTGGGCCATCTGAAGGGGGATGGTCAAGCTAGGATCAAATGATGGGGTGTCTGAACTAGCGAACAGATAGGCAATTGTAATGGGAGAATGATCTAGAGGTATCGTGTCTTTAGCAGACATTTCGGGTAACTCGAGTATGACAAGTATATCAACAATTGACCTGGCTCCAAAAAGATCCCGTATAGATATGTCAGTAGTCCAAAATGGATCTTGGCCTTCAAGACTTGCGAAAGGCCCGGTTGGTAGTCCAGAAGTTTGAACAAGAAGATCTCTGGATGAATTTAGCCGAATAATATGTCTCTCAGAATCGTGAGGAAATCGAAAACACTCTAGAGAGGAAGAAATTCAGAAATTGTCTAAAGAGACAGTTCTTTCCACTCATGGAGTGGCAGTGTCTTGGACCTCACTCTATTGAGGAGATCCCTCTGGTGGATTAGTAGGCAAGGGTTGAGAACTATCTGGATCTTTTGTAGGTAGGCCTTGGATTCTACGTAAATGACGTGGAGGGTCAATATTTCCCAAACCAAAAAAATTGTGAAAAAAATCTATGGGAAACTATGACAACAAATAGCACTCACTAATAAAATCTAGAGTTCAAACTAGACAAACAAAACCTTGTTATTTCGAAATCACTAGTTGGTGATGAAATCCAACGTTGCAAGACCAAGATAAGAAGGGGTTGGGCTAGGGTGGAAAAGTTACGTTGGCAGCCTTCTTAATGGACTTACACCCTGGTGCAATATCCCACACATAATCGTGGGTATACCCTCCAAGGAGTCTGAGTGATTCTGGCCAACATCAATTCCAGGTACCATGAAGAATTTCCCCTTCGCTGTCACCTTGTGTAAGACCCTAAGAAGATAGGCTACTAAAGTTACCACAAACAACAATGATGCTTGGGGAAATATTCGACAGTCCAATCCACATGCAAGGGTAGGGTATCAAGCCTGAAATCAACTTGAGAGGCTTCCACTCATCATTGTGGGTATACCTTCAAGCGACCCCCATAATATGTGCAATCTCTATACTGAGACCAAAAAAGCAGGGTGAGTAACTCTGCCAATCTCAATCCAACTTCAGGTTTGACCCTTGTGTGAGAAGGGCTTCCCAGGACAAAATGTTGCAAATGGATTTGAACATTCCCTATCACAAGATACTATGTGTGTTTTGTGCTTTGGAGAGCACGTCTCACTGCCTATTCCAAAGCTCTAGCCTAGCTAATGTTGGTCTAAAAGATCCCTAGAAAATAAAAGTTACTACTTGAGTTTTAAATTTCGCAATGTTTTTAAGAGGTTGTTGTTACTCAAGAGGTAAACGAGAATGAAACCAATGTTGTGTAGGACTTTGACCCAATAACGTGCAAATATAAATGAATGATGCAAAATTTCGTTCGATGAATTCTATCTACAGTAGGGAGAAGGTATTTTTTTGGAACAATGTGAAATATGGCATACAATTCCTTTTCTTTGAATGTAATACCAAATAATCATCAACAATGTAATTTCACTATTCGTTCTCTTTCAATTTTTTGAATGCCAATATTTTATGGATAAATGATTACCTAAAAGACTGAAAGACTTTAATTTTTTTCTTCCAAAAACCAAAACAGGGATGGAATTGAGAAAGGATAAGCAATCAATGAAAATAAAATACTCAACAAGCACCCAAATTTATCTTTCAATGGATATAAAAATAATAAATGACAAGAAAATGTTTCTTCAAATGTGAACAAAAAATGGTTGTCTGATCATTAAGCAACCCAAAATATGTAACCAACCTAAAAATTCAAATCCAATCGAAGATTTTTAATCGAGCAAGCACTCAGATACAAATCTAGATATTATACCCTTGTCAATAAAAATCAAAAACAAAAAATGGAAAAAGATCAAAAGAGAGGTGTTCGATCTCCGAAACCAATCAAGAGAAAGCTTAAATAGTCAGAAAAAATCAAGAACTAGCATTAAAAATCCTTTCCCAACTGACTAAAGAAAAATTGGGTAACAACAGAGGCCAAAACCCAACCCAAAAAATTTCTCAAACGCTGTCGCAGGCTAGCAATATAACACATTGTGGAAATGAATAGTTTTCACCGGCCAGAAACAGACAGGGTGTAGAAATCCCACACTGAAATAAATCAACAGGGTGTGGAAATCAAAGGTTTTCGTAGGATATCTATAATATGTAGTGCGGAAGTGTTTGAAAAATCAAGAAATTTGGAGAAAAGGGCAAAGCATCCAAGTGGATTTTCAAACCTAGAGAGTCTAAATGGATCTCCCAAGGACTCAGAGACTGATTTCAAGTAAAAAGAATAGGTCAACAACAAATGGCTAACAAAAAACCATAATCAAGTTGTTCTTCCCTAGCAGAGTCACCCATTTTGTTATTGGGTAAATCGGTAGATGCGAACATGAACTAATACCCCTAGATCCAACTGGATCTACAACAAAACGAGACAGAACAACATGCTTTCCCTAAGTTTTAATCATTGAGTTTACTACCAAAGGAAGAATAGATAACATACCTTATGAATCGCTTCCTTATATCTTTGTTGTCCCTGTTTCACTCTAGTGCACTTGTGGAATCAAATCTGTGATAACACAAACCAACCAATGTGAAAGCACCAATAGTAGAATTCAATGACAACCTAAACATGTGATCAAGAAGTCATGTAATAAAATACTAGTCATTTTATGGGAAAGAGACGTACCACCATATTATATTAATGAAAAGTAGAAGATACAAATGAATTTCCTTGATGTTGCAAGTTCCCTTTTAGTGGTCCTTTGTAATGTCCCCCACCTCTTAGAGAGGTGAGGAGGAGACTCAGTGGCCTGGGCACCCTCACTAGGTCATAGTCTCACACTGAAGGGGGGGAAAAGTCAAGAAGTTAAAAGTTATATTTTTAAGTTGACTTAAGAAAGGGAAAGGATAAAGGAGTAATAGATAACTCAACAGAAGAATAGAAGATTAACCCTGGGAGTTAACCTAACTCAATAGAGAATTAGAAGGAAAAGTATAAGTAAGAGGCTGGGGTGCACCTATTACTCATTCTGGTTTTGTATTAGCATTTTCTATATCTCTTGAGCATTCAATTTGGGGGTTTTTTTGTACAAACCCTTGGGAGCAACTCAGTGGTGAAATATCCACTCACCTTGTTCCACAACTTGGTCTCGGGGATGAAAGACTCCTCCACACCATTCTAGTCTCATGGCAAGTTTATCAAGGGAGGTTCGATCTAGCTTATCCTGAGGGCCTAGGTTCATTCTGACAGTTGGGTTTTGTTTGTAGGCGCATGACCATCAGTTTGAGGGATTTTCTGCAGGGTTATCATCATTCTACATTTGTCTGTAGATTGGGACATCTCGGAGCCATAGGGGACATCCTGTGATTCAGTAAAACTCATATCTAGGGAGATCTGCTTGAGATCTGAGCCTGAAACTTCTCCCACAGGATTCTCATAGCCCGATCTATATTCTTGGAGAGTTTCAGAGCAGTTGGAGGCCTCCTTCATCAGGGCCAAACTTGCTAGGGTTTCAGTCATCTAGTGGGGCGCACCATTCAGTGGAGATTTCAGATCTACAACTATTGAGAGGGATCTTGGAGATTCGGGCATCTAGGTTGTTCTTACCATCATCCGATCTATATTCTTGGAGAGTTTCAGATCATTTGGATATCTCCTTCATCAGGGTCAAACCAACTAGGGTTTCAGTCATCCAGTGGGGCACATCATTCAGTGGAGAATTCAAATCTATGGAGTTCGAGAGTGGATTTGGGAATTTGGACATCTAGGTTTTCCTTGCAGTTTCCCGATCTATCATTTGGCATATTTCTTGGGATGATTGGACACTTTTGGTAGCAGGGAAGAATTACTCAGGGCTTCATCATTCTAGCAGGACGTGGTACCTTTCAGCTTGGAGGTTGAGTATTAGTACGGCTCAGATCTGCTTGATTTAGTCTTCATTGTATATCCAGCCTTTGGAGGCTCATTTTGTATTGTCAGGAGCATTTTGTAGCAGCTCATATCTATTTCTTGTACGGCCATCTGAGGTTTATGCCAGATCGGCCATCTATTGTATTGATCTTACATTGCTCATAATAAAAAGGTCAGATCTTTGCTTGTGCTTCTACATCTTGAATATATT
>ML802053.1:41822-83606 GCA_009831015.1 Picea engelmannii
GGCATCTGGGTTGTTCTTACCATCACCCGATCTATATTCTTGGAGAGTTTCAGATCATTTGGAGATCTCCTTCATCAAGGTCAAACCAGCTAGGGTTTCAGTCATCCAGTGGGGCACACCATTCAGTGGAGAATTCATATCTATGGAGTTCGAGAGTGGATTTGGGAATTTGGACATCTAGGTTTTCCTTGCAGTTGCCTGATCTATCATTTGGCATATTTCTCGGGATGATTGGACACTTTTGGTAGTAGGGCAGAATTACTCAGGGCTTCAGCATTCTAGCAGGACGTGGTACCTTCCAGCTTGGAGGTTGAGTATTAGTACGGCTCAGATCTGCTTGATTTAGTATTCATTGTATATCCAGCCTTTGTAGGCTCATTTTGTATTGTCGGGAGCATTTTGTAGAAGCTCATATCTATTGCTTGTACGGCCATCTGAGGTTTATGCCAGATCGGTCATCTATTGTATTGATCTTACATTGCTCATAATAAAAAGGTCAGATCTTTGCTTGTGCTTCTACATCTTGAATATATTTTGATCTCCATGTGTTGATGAATCTTGTATACACTTAAAAACTCAATAAATTAGTAGTAGTTAGTGATTCCAAGAAAGAATTTGGCTTGGGATCATTACAGCCTTCATTCCAACACACACATACACTTGCTCCTAAATTTGCATGAAGATAATCACAAAATCTTGATGGGAAAATGGTGGCCTCAAACATCACTAGAAATAGTATTCTTCACACAGTCTTCATCCTATTCTTTCATGAATTCTCTGCTTGATCTTGCTTCTTAACCTTTTCCATGAGAAGCCCATGATTATATAGGAGAAGGTGAAGTGGTTAAAGGGATGAGGATGATCCCACCAAATCATAGAAACCAGTAGAATCGCAACCATATGAATGCCACTTCACATTCTAGAAGATTCCCCTTCTAGAAACTTCATGAAACTTATTTCCTCTTTTAGCTTTGGAACACCGCAACACCCTGCCTATATAACATCTTGTGGAAATCTTGCGGGCCAGATATAGAGCAACCTGCGGAAATGATAGATTTCCACACTATGTAATATGTGTAGCCTGCAGACCCTTTCTAAAAAGAATCCTTATAGAGGAGGAAAGAAGTTTCTTTTCTCAGGAAAAAAGTCATGTTGGGAGCCTGAACACACATTTGTGAAATCATCATTAGGGTGACCAAAATAATGTGTAACATCTACCAAGATCAAAGGTTTGATACATGAAATCTTCCTCCTTTTCACCTTGGAAATCCCTCAATATATAACCTCGAGAGGCACAACAACCATGAGAAAATGAGGGATATGGTTGAGGATATGTATCCTTAAGGCTTGGATCATATCCTAAAGTGAATCTCAAGCATGAGGGTCAAACACAACTAACCCAATAAAAAGGAGTTGGCCCATAGATTAAGGTGGAGGAAAACCCCCCTTTCTCTCAACATGAATGGCACTCCCCCCCCCTCCACCAATGAGAGACAGGGTTCCACCCTAATAGTGGTGATCCCGTATAATGGAAGAGGGGGTGACATGGTACCACCCCTAGTATGGAAATGGGGGTGCCACCCTTCATAAATTCTCAAAAAAGGGTCAAATTGTCCAAGGAAAAAGTGTATTTTGACCTAGAAATTATGGTTTTCCTCCTCCCATATGACTTAGGGGTTATGAAAAAATGTTTTAATGGTGTCAAGGGGTTGTGACACTTGGAAAAGTTAATGAAACACTAGGTAAGGTGTATACCACACTTGTGACAATGCATGAGAAAGTTAACAAGGTGCATATGTCACTTTGCGACACTTAGGGTACAAAACTCACGTGTGATATTTTGGTGTGTAATAGATGCCCCCCATTAAAATCAAGTCTCACTCTAGATCAAGTACTCAAAAATTATTTTCCTTTTCCTAGTGAAAATGTTTCCATTAGTAACCAAACCCCTAAATGAGGAAAGAAGAAGAGTCGTTAGAGGAAACAATGTTTGGGGCCCAGGTATCCAGCATATGGACATCATGCTAGAGCAAGACCACTAGCTTCTATCATGTAATATGGGGGGAAAATACCTCTAGAGAGACATGCTACTAGAAGTGATCCTCATTTGGGGATTGTTCCCATTGTAACGTAGTAGTCTTTGTTCTAGAACAACCTTAGTATTTTCTCTTTCGTGTGCTCGTAAATACATCAGAATAAGTTATCAAGCTTAGTCTTTGTTATTTATCATGCTCGTTAAAACATTAGAATAGGTTACCAAGTACAATTTTATCTCCTTTTCAAAATTGTAAAAGCTATATGAAAAAGGAACTCTCTGGAGTTTCCTTTAAGCTCTTTTCAGATTCCCTAAACATGAAAATATTGTTGAGTGATCTTGATTCCTTTCACACTCATTAAAAGGTTTGAAAGGGCATCTTTCAAGTGGTATTTTATCTCTTTTTTGGCCTCGCGAGACTAATTGCAAAAAAGGACTACCCTAATCAGTCATGATTAGAAGAGTTATCCCTTGTATTGTTTTGCACTTTTTTTGGGTTTGGGAGACTAAATTTATGAAAAAATCATCCATGGAGAATATTTAAGTTCTTTTCAGATTCTCTAAATGTGAAAAACTGCTGCTTTTACCTTCTTTGGGATCATAAAACTATGCATTCAAGGACCTATGTGAGTCCAATATCCAAGACCCATATGAGACCGAACCCCTCCCTCCTCATGTTTGTTAAAAATATGTCAAGGCGCTCATTCGAAGGATGAGATATATTGAGTATATGTTACCCTCTTCAATATCGTGAAAAATTAATAGGTACACATCTATCTAGATGGGGGGAAATTGAAATAAGTGGGTCAAGTATTTTGGAATCCTTTATGGAAGTTGTTGTCACCCTTGAACATGGAACCGATTTGCATCTCGTATTATAGTTGGGTAATCCGTTGTCTCTGAGTCATACCAATTCCATGTGTTGCCATACTTTTTCTTCCAGTTGAAGAGTGCTCTTATTTTCGTAACATTACGTTCTTGGTACTTGTCAATTAAATGCTTCCAAGTCACTTTCTGTGCCTCATCATGTTCAAGGGAATTTTTACTTCAAACCATCCATCTACAATACTACAAGTTTCCATTTCATGTGTCAGTCCATATGTAACACCCCCAACCACCCTCGTTGGGAAATACCACTTAAAATTTTATCTTGCTATGATACCAATTTGTTACATACCCAACCACCCAGGCCAGGAACATTCCACCAATATACTCTTTTCATCATCCCTGATACCATCTATAGCATATTCATGCTACAAAACTCTGTTCTGTAACAATTTATCAACAAATCCACCAAAACTACTCTGATACAACTATGTCATTAATTAACATAAACAAACCTTCTGCAATGCATAATTATACATATTATACACATTCTTCACATAATCATACATGCAACATACAAAACATAAACTCATGACACTAATTGCATAAATATAATTACAAACATAATTAACACACAATTGGCACTTATCTTTTGAATACAAAAACCAACTGCGCACAGACCTTCCACATTCCTCCCAGCCTTAGACTACATTGTTCATCAATATCAACAATGGGTCTCCCCTGAGCTAAGGATAAAATCCACTTGGGTAAGGATTCCCAACCAAGATAAGGTATCTCAGTCTATAGGAACTTGACCACAGGTAGCTCGTACATAGGTGCCTCAATTGCATGAAAGTTCATCACAGATGCCAATTCACACTTACAACCTACAATCTCTCATTCCCCACATGCATATCCCACCCTAGAAAATGTTCCCCTTCTTTTCTCAATAGTCCTTCGGTTTCCCCACTTCCCTTCCAATGATTCAACAATAGGTCGAACAAGAAGTCTCAGAGCCTTGTTGTTGCAGTTTGGTACCTCGAGAAATAATTCCCTAGAAACTTTCTCACCTAGAGAGAATGAAATCTTCCATGGGCCTAAAAACCTTCCTCTTCAGTCCACGTCCCATGATACTGACAACCCACCTCTTCATTTTAATTACCCATGGGCCTGACAACCTGTTTCTTCAGTCTATCTCTCCAAGCTAAGTCATACTCCCATATATGTGAAAATATTCATCATATTGGCCATAATCAAAATCATCTCATGACCACAACAATGGGTTCACTCACTGAACGAATCTATGATAGAAAAATTGACCCATAAAAAAGGATTTTCCTCACCACCAAAACCATCATCTTTCTTCCCCCTTGTGATGGTTGAATGAAAAACCCCTAGAATCATGCCAGAATGGACTAATTCCACACCATTTTCTTGAATGTTCCCAAATTGAGATCTGTCAAATCAAGAAATTCCTTTAGTCCACAACATGTTCCCAAATTAACACTTGTCATGTTGAGAACTTCCTTTAGCCACTTGTCCCCTCCCTGGGACTTAGGATATAATAATATATCCTAACTTTACACTTTTTAAGGAATATTAATATAATATTCCTCACTTTATGCTTTATAAGAAATATTAATAAACATTCCTTTTTGGGTTTAAACCCCTTTATCCCAACCCCCTTGACATCATCTAGTGGATTTTAAGCCCCCTGAACAATTTTATGTGGACGTTCTACCACAATGATTCATTTTCATTAAATTTCATGTGATTACATTTACATGTCAGTATAGAAGTATTGATCTTTTGCATACATTCTCACGAGACTAAAAAATATATAGTTCAAGTGCCAAAACTAGTGTGCACGAAACTTCTAAGTGGCACACACTCTTTCTTCAGTGAGCCACCATGCACCCTTACACATGTGCACGCTAGATCATGACTTATATACAAAAGGATTCACAGTCCTTCAAAACTTGTGCACTAAACTAGTGCATGTTGAATCCAGGGTTGCATGCATTTTCCCTCAGTGAGCCAACCTTTTGCACTAACACTTGTGTGATGCATTCGTTAATTTGTTTCACTTCCATTGTTCCATTCATGTGTACTTACACAAGTGTGTGCCAAAACATTAAACTACACATTGTATCATTTTACAATTGTGTGCACTCCTTTGGTGTGAGATCCTCATGCACTAACTTAATGCACACATAACCAAACCCACATAATTGTTACTTCATCTCACCAAATTATAAGTAATATACAATTACATTCATATTTACACTTGGGAATTTACCTAGGGGTATTACAATCCCCTCCCGCTTATTTATGCACTGTGCTCAGTGCAATATTTACACATGTACATTCAAATTTTTTTTTTTTTTCAAAAAGATGCAAATATTTTGCACGTATGCTAGCGGGAAAATCCCCCCTTTAACTTTACCAGGGTTTAAGATATAGACAGAGTGAATGACCATTTAAAATTAAATTTATTTTCTACTCTACCCCAAACATACCAAAACAAATGAAAAGAAAGCAATAAGAGAGAAGATCGATAACTATACCTTTTATCCCACGTCTAGTGATGATCTCCTCATGCTTTGTAGTTCCAATGACTGCACGTCGCCTCCCAAGGCTGAACTGCATCCAAAACTAGGAAAACAAGGACTACAAGAATGCTACTTCTATTTGTGAGTTATGGTTACATATCAAATTCTAGGTATAAATCAAATAAAATACACAAAACATCATCATTTGGGATAGGGAAAAGATATTCTTTTATTCATCAAACAAAGAATGAAACTTACAATCCCTGTCAGGCACTATTCTGCAAACCTGGTCTGAGCTCCTCTTTACAATGCTCCAAGTGCACATTCAATAGGCCTCTTCTCTCAATCTTATGATCACCTCAAGGTAAGGGAATAGATTGAATGGAAGAAGAAGGGATTGATGAGGAAATGCTAAGGAAATATCTCACAAAAGGAAAAAAAATCTTAGGTAAGGAAGGGAAGTGAAATTGGGCAGAGTTTCACTGTTATTATGCTTGGATGTCAAATGAGACCCCAACACCTCCTTTGATGTGACAAAAGGATGGTTATTTGGTTGGGTGATGGGCCATAGTAGGTGAATTGGTTGGGAAACCTCCAATAGCCCATGAATTTAATTGAATTCCTTAAAAACAATTAATTTTTGCAACTTTTGAAAGCATACACAGGATGTTTAGCATGCATCAAGCGTATGTACACGGTATGTCTACCATGCAGCAAGAATATGTATGTGGTATGTCTATCATGCAACAAGTGTATGTATGTGGGTTGTAGTGGTGCAGGGCATGTACATGCTCTAAAAAATGGTATTTTCAAAAGAGCTCCTCAGCATTCCTTTGGAAAAATATCCAATTAAGAGGGCCAATGCCATGTATGCATGAGTAGGGAATTTTAGGGATATAAAATATTCCCCCTAATGTGTGAGGTCATAAGAGAAAATGATGGACTAAATACATTACAATATCTTCACCAATGTACAAAATCGAGTTAGCCCAGGACCAGAGTTTCAGAGGTGTTGTTATCACTCCAGGAAACTCTCCTAGGTTGTATATCAGAGATGCCTGGTAACTTAACCTTTTTGTAACTATTTTCTCAATAATGGGTGTGGGTTTGGATCAAGATGAATATCTTAATCACTGAATTGTATCTTCAATACAATCTAACTATATTCATGCAATACAAGGCCTTCAGGAGCTATTATCAGATAGGTTTGTAAATCAAAGGATAAGAAAACCAATCAGTTAACTAGAACATACATAGGAAATATATATGATGGGTCAAAAAACTAGCCAAAGATGATTATGATTCTTTCTTAACAGTCAAAAGTAAGATGACAGTTACCATGGGACCATTAAACATAGACAAAAGAATGATTTCAACTCATATGCATAGACAAAGATGAGGGAGAGTCTGAAAATAACAAATGAAAGAAGCTTGCAGGCTTAATATATTAAAGAAAGTGTCTTTTTACAATAACAATAGATTATAGAACTCAAAATTAAACCCCGTGTTCATCAAATGTTCTTGGCTTTATAGCCTTTTACAAACAGTTTCCAGATCCTAGATTACTGGATGGAATTTTGCCAAAAATAGAAAATCAGTAACTGGCCCAAGAAAGTAGATAAAGATCCTATAAACTAGATCAATTCAAATTCTTGACTGATCTTTATGTTCTTCATATTCTTGGCAGGTGTAGTGAGCCTTTCGAGGCTACTGGATCTCATGTGATATGGAAGGAGTCGAACATGACACTTGTTGATAGTCAAACAGTCTTATATCCTTGAAAATAGCTAACCGTGTTTACCTTTCTATCTTGTAGAGCATCTCCAAAACCAAATCAAACTCTTTATAAAGATGTCATTAATCATCTTCCATTGATTGGAACCATTTCTGAGGCTTTTGAACAAGGAAAACTTGCACCTATGCAAAAACATTAGCTTTCTTCCTTATCAGTGCTTTCGATAGCTAGAGCAGATAGAATTCAGGCTGATTAGCTACCGAAAGTTCTTCTTTCGGTGGCTAATGATCAATCGATATGTTCGCCTAAGCCACTAAAACCTGAGATTATCAAAATTTCAAAAATAACCTTGTCTTAGCTCAAAAACTCCTTAGGATAGATCTTTTTAGGCTTCTACATCTTGCTCACAATTTGTAGGCTTACTGGTTACCTCTGGTTCATTGCACTGAACTGCCACCTCTGCAAGGCTTTCAAGAGAAGCATGTGTCTGAGCCTGTTGTTTTGAAGACATGGCTTTTTTCCTCAAATCCCTAACCTTTATCTTCAAACCTTGAGCTACTCTCCATAAGATGTTGTAGTTTTTTACAATCTTGTCCTTCTTTTTCTTCTCCTTTATGCTTTCATGAGCTAATATTTCCAAAGCTGAGATGCTTTTTGCAAAGTTTTTTGAGAGAGTTTCATACCTGGTTTTTATTACCCTTTCTAGCACTTCTTGCTTGGCTAGATTCTTCTTAAGTTTCTTGATTTCTTTTGATTTACTCTGTTTCACTTGTTTTATAGATGAGGCATCTGCAATTTTTGGTTCTTGTTCTTCTTGAGGTGTAGGTGATAGAAGGTTCTCATAACTTGTTGTGTATATATCCACAAAAACAGAATTTTTCACACCCTGTGGTAACTGAATCCTTGTCCCCTGTTTCAATCTGGTGCTCTTCATCCTCTGAGTCTGTGTAAGGAAGATTAAGAATGTTTTTCTTCACTGGGGATTCTTTGGCCTTTTCTTCTTCACTGTTGAAATTTAATTTCTTCTTAGTTTCTCCAAGCTTAAAGGAAGGAGAGGGTTGATTAACTAGGGCTAGAGAGATAGCTCTTCTCCTACTCTTTCCACTTCTGGGAGTGGAAGACTTCTTGGAATGAGGAATCTTTTTGTTCTCTGGCTGAAGCTTAGTCTGGAAATCATTCCAGAATAATAAGTAATTCCACTCTTTACCTCTTCTTTGCAACAGCTCACAAACCAAAAGTTTGATTAGACTATAGTGGGATAATCTACCTGCAACTTGATTAGGTTTGGCCTTGACTTGATGAGCCATCTTGGATAAGCTTCGGTGGAGGAAATAGGGTAGATTGAGTGGGTTTCTACCAGTCAAATGGTTTATAAGTTTAAAATGGTAAATCATCACCCTATTGTATCACCCTTCACAAGTTATATAAACCATTATGGCTTTTAATAACTGTTGCCATTTCTCTTCAAGGAAAGATACAGGAATATATTTCTTCCATATCAGAGCCCTGTGTTCTGATTTTAAATAAATCTTGAATTCAACATTCTTAATAACAATAGTTTTAAACCATTTCTCTCCAGTCCTGGGAAGCTCTGTCACTTCAGCTATGAGGGATTCATTTATCTCGAATTAATCTCGACCGATGATTGCTTTCTTTCCATCGAAATTGATGGCAAAGGCCTCTGCCACATGCTGATGAGAACTCTGTAATTTTTTGAAAATATTGTAACACCCTACATCCTTGAACATTTGACATACCTCCGGGTGTGATTCCAGGTAACCGATGTCATTGAGCTCCTTCCTCAGGGTTGACGTTCATCTCTTCATTGGCTACAATGTCTTCACACACCTGTGATAGAAGGAGCAGATTTTGAGGGAGAGTTACACAGTGTAGACTTAGCGAAAATTGGCTCGGTTGTGATAGAAATGAGATAACTGGGGTGAGATTCAGAACGTGGCACTGATTACAAGGGGTCTAGTGGAACATTTGATGATTTGCAGCAGTCATGGTGGATAACTGAAATAAATGGAGGGTACGTAAGCACATTCCTTAATGATATAACGATCTGTAAATATTTGCTTATATCACAGGGGGATTAGCTTTCAGTCATGAACGGTTCTTTCTCCAGTCTTTTTGGTAACTTGTGCAATCATAGAAACATCGAACCCATCGATTGAAACATATGATAGGACATGTTGGGTCTTTCCACGCTTCAGCAATTTCGGTGGCTAAAATGGCCCTGGATTCCTTTCTTTAAGCTTCCAAAAGCTAAGGCTTTCGATGGCTAATGAACAATTGAAATGTTCTCCTAAGCCACCAAAACCTGAGATTTGAATTAGATCAAATAAAAACTAAGAAAACTTTTATTTAAAGTTTATTACATGTGTAAAGCTTTGAGAAATGAACTTTTTTTTTTTAATTTAAAAAGTACCTTTTTAAAAGACTTCCTATCACCTAAAATGAAAAATCTCAATTGATTTATTTGAGGAGATAACACTGACTCCTATTGGGGGTGAAAGCCTCCCTATGAGGTTTCAAGAACCACAGAACCAATGCCTTTCCTGAAAAACAAAAATTCAAACCTATCTACTAGTGTTTCCATTGGGTATGGAGTTATTTTGTAAAAACAAAAGCTGAAAAAATAAAAATTACAATGACAAGGCTTCAAAGCCTTAGATAAAATAGAGTTTCAAAAATGCCCATTGACTGGGCCACCAAACATTTCTTCACCTTCCAGACTTTGCAGAATGAAGGCATTGTTGTGATGTACTTGAGTTATCATTAAAGGACCAGTCCACAAAGAGTTGAACTTGCCATGCTTGCCTTTATCTTATCTGAGGGCGTCCCATTTCAGAACCCAGTCACCAACCTGAAAATCATACACCTTTTCCTTTCTGTCAAAAGTGTCCTGGATCCTCTTTTGATGAGCCTCTGATTTATCCACTAGTTGTTCTCTGACCTGCTGCAATTCTACCAAGTCAAGAATTCTTCTTATCATATCATTTGATTCAGTTTGTTCCTCCTGAAAAAGTTTAGCCACTAGTAAAACTAGTTGAATAGGGAAAATGGCATCAGTGCCATAAACCAGTTTGAAGGGAGAAGTTCCTATGGATTTCTTATTAGTTACTATGTCTTCCCAAAGAGAAAAATTTAGTTTATAATCCCAACTCTTTTTATTCTCCTCCAATAGCTTTCGATGATTCTGATTATACTCTTATTGGACGACTCGGCAAGGCCACTACCTTGAGGGTAGTAGGGAGTAAAGTGTACCAATTGAATGCCCATTGACTTACACATGTCAACCAATGCATCGGCTTTGAAAGCTATTGCATTATCTTTCACTAGCCTTTTTGGGAAACCGAATCTACTCACGATGTTCTCATAGAGAAATTTCATGACAACCTGATGAGTGGCATTTCTAATGGGGATTGCCTCTATCCATTTTGTAAAATAGTCAGTGGATACCAAGATCCATTGATGTTGACCACTAGATGAAGGATTAATCTCACTTATAAAATCTAAATCCCACTGCTAAAAAGGACCATTCTCTACAATAGGTCTCAGGGGCAGATATTTTAGTTGTTGTTTTCCTGTGAATCTTTGACATTTATCACAAGATTTCACAAAGGTGCACACATATGAAAAAAGAAAAGGAAAATAATACCCAACCCTTAAAATATTATGAGTTGTGGTCTTCCAGTAATGATGACCTCCACAAATACTTGAATGAAACTGATGTATGAATTCAATTGACTCTTCTTTGTCTTAACATCTTAGTAGTAAACCAGCAGGATCTTTCCAATACAAAAGATTATTATAAATGAAAAATTTAATTGCTCTGAGCTTAAGAGCTCAGGCTTGAGTCATGCTAAGTTCAGGAGAACTTCCAACTTCTGTAAAAAATGAATAATACCTGAATACCACTCACATGAAAATAAATGCTCGACCACCTGTTGGTTGTTATGTTCTCCTTTCACTGCTACCTTTGTCTGCAAACTTGTTGAACTTTCCCCAATGAAATTTATGTCCAAAAGATCACAGTTCTCTTCCTTCAAAATCTTGGAAAGGCCTTGGCCTTTTACCAGCTTAGTGGGCTTCACTTCTATGTCGAACTCAATTAGCTTTGCAATCCATTTATCTCTCTTTCCATCAATATCAAGCTGAGTCAAGACATCCTTCATAGAGGCTGAAGGAACATAGGTGATAACCTTTGCATTGAGGATATAAATTCTGAAAGCTTTTAACAACTTAATGAGAGCATAAGCTTGTTTTTCTATAGGATCATACCTTAGTTCAACGTCTCTGAGTGTTTTGCTAAAAAAGGCCACCAGGTGATCAAGAATTTCATCATCTTTTTGTAACAAGACTGATGCCACCGTGTCATAGGAAGAAAAGGATAAAATATAGAAGTTCTTGGTGTAATCTGGATTGATTAGAGTGGGGGATTCCATGATAGCATGTTTGACATCTTTAAATGAACTTCTTGCATTGTCTGTCCACTTTATCTCGGATCCCTTTTTTAGCATAGAAGTTATGTGTTTCACTAAATCAGCGAAATTTGGAATAAATCTTTGGACAAAATTTATCTTCCCAAGTAGAGATTGTATATCCTTCCTTGACCTTGGTATGGACAACCTTTGAATTGCTTCCACCCGAGCTGGATCAATTTTCACACCTTTTGCTGAAACGATGTGGCCTAGGAGCTTGCCCTTCTTGAGAAAAAAATGAGATTTTTTGGGGTTCAACGAAATCCTGAACTATCTGCATTTCAAAAATTCTCTTTTTCAGATGCTCTTCATGACTGCTAGAATAAACTGTGATGTCATCAAGATAGATGAGGACAAACTTGTCCTTTTCTCCCATGAAATCTATGTCCATGGCCCTTTGAAAAGTGGCTCCAACATTCATTATCTCAAATGGCATCTTGGCGTATATGAAGGTACCCCAAGGAGTAGTAAAGTTAGTTTTTTCTTAGTCATCAGGTTGTACAGAAATTTGGTTATAGCCTGAGAAGCCATCTAGGAAAGACATGACAGTGGCCCCTAAAATTCTTTGCAACAAGTGTTCCATCTTGGGTACAGGATAGTTGTCTTTCTTTGAGCATTTATTTAGGTTTCTAAATTCAACACATAACCCGATCTCACCATTTTTCTTTCTCACTATCACTAGATTTCCAATCCATTTAGAGTATCTTAAAGGAATTATAATTGTGACATCAAGGAGATTTTTTATTTCTCTTTCAATTACAGGAAATAGGAGAGGACTGATAGGTATCATTTTCTGTTTGAAAGGGATGGTGTCTTTCTCAAGGGGAATCTTATGTTGAATGACCTCGAGATCATAGGTTTTTAGATCACTGTATTTCCAGGCAAAAAAATCAGTGAATTCCTTCATAATGCTACAATATTCAGACCTCTAATAAGCAGTTAATTCAGCGAACAAATTTATGAATTTAGGATGATTTTGGATTCCTATATTGTGCTCATGGATAGCAGGATCTTTCTCCTTCTTATCAGGTTTGTAGGGGACATCGTTATGGTCGAAATGCTTCTCAAGAGGCACCAAACCCCGAGGTATATAATTTTTAGGCAGCTAAATGATATCATGTTGACCCATTTTTCTTTTTATCTTAGGCTTCTTGGATTCCTCTACATTTCGATTTTTCTGGTCAATATGCATATCAGAAAATTCATCTACTACTTGGAGAAAACTACTAAGCTCATCATCATCTTCAAAAACTTTCCAATATTTAATATTGTCGGGCAGGGATGGTCTATATTTGACTTGGATTTCATAATTTAGTCTGGGAGGCATGGGAGGAATAAACATACTGGCTGAGACAACAAGGGAATCAACAAGATGATTCATAGCTCTGGGTACATAAGAAATGTCAAAAATGGAAAAAGAGACCCTGATTTTCCATACCTCATCCCTATAGGCTTTCAATCTGACATGTTTTGCTTGGAAAGTACTGTTCACTTTCTATATGATGAGATCCGCATCTCCAAACACTTTTAGTCCTTTGATTCCCATCTCCTTGGAAGAATTTAATCCCAATAACAAAGCCTCATACTCTGCTATATTGTTAGTAGTTTTGAAATCAAGATTAAAAGACAAATGCATAGCTTCTTTCGAAGGAGAAATCAAAACTACACATGCACCTATTGAGTCTTTGGTACTAGCACCATCAAAGAACATGGTCCACACAGGAGTACTCTCTCCATCAGTCTGTTGATAAGTAGGCTTTGTGAGCTGCAAAGGAGCTGGCTGAGAACCATCTATTTGAATAATGCATGATCCAAATTCTGTGTCTAAAGAATAAATGGGATGGTTTACAGAAATTTTTTCCATCACTAATGATGTAGGAAAATTGATTCTCTCTGTAAAGTCTCTTTAGCTCTCCTTCAAACATCAGGACTATGGCATACAAAAGATCCATCTGCAAGGTCCCTCCCAGTATTTTTCTCCATGAACATGACAAAAGGAGGCCAAACTTGGGTGGGATATCAGCCACTACAACATCCATTACCATATTTCTCATGGGCAGCTAGGCAAGGTTTATAACAAGGTCTTTTATGAGGCTGAGGCATCTAACTTTCCTAGAGTCGAAAGATAAGAGATCATGATAAGGTTTTGTGACATCAAGCCCAAGTTCATCCATCACTACTTTAGGAATATGATTCTGTGACGCTCCTGAGTCAAGCAAGCAGTTGTGAAGGATCTTGTCATGGATATTTAGGGATATGTAGAAGGGTGGACAAGAGTCATCTTGATATTCTCCCATAGGTCCTATAGTCACTATGGGCTTGTCATATTGAAGGTTTAAGTAATCAACAATTGGAGGAGTCTTTGGTTGAAGGGACTTCAGGATAGCAGACTTGAAAATCTCATTCTTCATAAGTTCAGTCAATGGCATAGGTATTTTCACTTTTTGAATTTCTGATTCAAAATTAAAAGAGTAAGATAATCTATCGGAAGGTTTTACCTCGTTAGGAGGAGCTATGAGGGTGACATTTTCTTTGACTTGGGGCTACAATTGATTCTATTGTTGTTTGGCAGGAGTGGAGGTTTTCTTTACAGGAGCAGCAGGTTGCTTGGCAGCAACCTCTTTCTTTTTTCTGGGAGCAGCAAGCAATGGCTTTGAAGCAGCAGTCTTAGATCTTAAATTGTAACCTGGTTGATCCTCTATCTGATAAAAATATTTTTCAATGCTTGCCTCATGAATCTTATCGTCTATCTGGGCTTCCTCATAATCTACTTGTGTCAAAAAGGAGGAATCATTTGCATCCCCAAAGCAATTTATGTCATCTTCTTCTTCAACTTCGTCATGAGATAGTTCCTGTTCTTCTTCTAGCATTGCATTTTGGAAGGGGGGCCTGATTCTTTGGTCATCAGTTGCATTCTTGTCTCTCTGAAGAATCTGGACCTGTTGGTTGTTCCTCCTTTGTAAGGTAATGCATTGGGATTCCTGGGAGCATAAGCATTAGGCTCTTTACTTCTTCCTGGCTGTTAACTCTGAATTTTTAGTTTTGACATTTCTGAGGTCAATCTATCCAGCATCTTGGCCATATTTTCCATTTTGGTATTTGAAGAAGAAGGGGGATCAATAGATGACTTCTTTCTCTCAAATTTTCCTTTAAGTTTCTGAGATGCCATAATGTTAGATTCAACCTCAAGAGAAACATTTTGCATTAAAGCGAGTGTGGTTGGTCTTCTTTCTCTAAGGATTAAGAAAAATTATGGATCAAAGGTAGAAGAGTAAGTGATCTTTGTTGATGCATCAGTCGGCTTGATCTTTGTAGGAATCTTGTTGAACATCTTATTAAATCTTTTGGTGAAGTCTGAGATCGACTCCCCATTTTCTCTTCATAGATTTCCAAATTCAGAGATGTAATACAAGAGATCTCTTTTTTCTCCCTAGTGTTTCAAAAACACCTCATATAACTGCTCAATGCTTGCCACTGAATTTGTTGGCAGTTCCTTGAACCACTTCCTAGCTTGGCCATCCAAGATCTGCACAAAAATTCTAGTCCAAACATCTTCCTCCGAAATTTTAATGTTCTCAGCATAAGCATAGAAAGATTCTATATGTTCTTCAACAGTATAATCCCCAGATCCGGTAAACTTTGGCATATATTTTTGATAATCTCATGTCGGCATCACTGATAAGGGATTGGGAAACACAAGAGGGGCATACCTATTGGCTAAGATTTGTTCCTTTTTTGTTAAAGGGACAACCATGGCAATATTTGGGGTTGATGCAGAGGAAGAAGCTTATGAAGATGATGACAAAGATGGGATAGGTGAGACTATAAACAATGGTTGTCTTACTTCACTGAGGAAAGAAGGAGAAGCTCTAGTAGGATGACTACCCTAGGAAAAATTTCCTAAATAAGGTGGAAAATAAGAGGCTCTACTGACCGAGTAGTAAGGCTGATTTTTCTTCAACCTTAGAGGAAATATCTTGTAAAATATATTCAAGAATGGGAAGACTGGTATGAGTATGGAAAACACCCTCCATAGGCTTAGTTGGTGAAGAATTCAAAGAAGAGGAAGAGTCCTTTTCTTAGAGGGATTCTACAACTTCTTCTCTTAAATTGGATATAGTAACATGCTCAGAAATAGAATCTATAACATCAGAGGAAATTGAAGGCTCCTCACCCTTCAGTCTTTCTGACACAATCTCAATTTTCTGAGAACTAGAAATTTCAGTGGAAGGGGATTCGACAAGAGGTTCTTAAGATACAAAAGAAGAAGTGTTTCTTGAAATACCTGGATTAGATGCTCTTGCATATCTAGAAGTTTGTCTTTGCAAAGATTTTCCACTTCTGATGATCTTCTTAGGATCTGGAACTGGTGTTTCCAGTGATCTTTCTTGGGTTTCCCTGGTATGAGCCCTTATCAGAGCCACTTCGTTCCAATGGAGTCGCTAGATAGATGGTTACAACCCAAAATGTGTCCAAACTTTGTCTATCATCAAAGTTGGATCTTTTCATCTCCAAAGGAAGTTGAGCCTCAATATCCTCTCCTCGGAAACGATGCCAATTTGTTATCACTCCAGGAAACTCTTCTAGGTTGTATATCAGAGATGCCTAGTAACTTAAACTTTTTGTAACTATTTTCTGAATAATGGGTGTGGGTTTGGACCAAGATGAATATCTTAATCACTGGATTGTATCTTCAAGACAGTCTAGCTATATTCATGCAATACAAGGCCTTCAGGAGCTATTATCATATAGGTTTGTAAATCAAAGGATAGGAAAACCAATCAGTTAACCAAAACATACATAGGAAATATATATGATGGGTCAAAAAACTAGCCAAAGATGCTTATGATTCTTTCTTAACAGTCAAAAATAAGATGACACTTACCATGGGACCATTAAACAAAGACAAAAGAATGATTTCAACTCATATGCATAGACAAAGATGAAGGAGAGTCTAACAATAACAAATGAAATAAGCTTGCAGGCTTAATATATTAAAGAACGTTTCTTTTTATAGTAATATTAGATTATAGAACTCAAAATTAAACCCTGTGTTCATCAAATGTTCTTGTCTTTATAGCCTTTTACATACAGTTTCTAGATCCTAGATTACTGAATCGAATTTTGCCAAAAATAGAAAATCAATAATTGGCCCAAGAAAGTACATAAAGATCCTATAAACTAGATCAATTCAAATTATCAACTGATCTTTATGTTCTTCAGATTCTTGGCAGGTGTAGTGAGCCTTCCGAGGTTGTTGGATCTCATGTGATATAAAAGGAGTCGAACATGACACTTGTTGATAGTCAAACAGTCTTATATTGTTGAAAATAGCTAACCATGTTTACCTTTCTGTCTTGTAGAGAATCTCGAAAACCAAAACAAACTCTTGATAAAGATGTCATTAATTATCTTCCATTTATTGGAACTATTTATGAGGCTTTTGAACAAGGAAAACTTGGACCTATGTAAAAACATTAGCTTTATGCCTTATCAGTGCTTTCGGTAGCTAGAGTAGATAGAATTCGAGTTGATTAGTTACCGAAAGTTCTGCTTTCGGTGTCTAATGAATAATCGATATGTTTTCCTAAGCCACTGAAACCTGAGATTATCAATATTTCAAAAATACCCTTGTCTTAGCTCAAAAATGTCGTAGGATGGATCTTTTTAGGCTTATGCATCTTGCTCAAAATTTGTAGGGTTACTAGCTGCCTCTGATTCATTTCACTGAACTGCCACCTCTGCAAGGGTTTCAAGAGAATCATGTGTCTGAGCTTGGTGTTTTGAGGACATCGTTTTTTTCCTCAAAGCCTTGACCTTTTTCTTTAAACCTTGAGCTACTCTCCATAAGCTGTTGTAGTTTTTTACAATCCTGTCCTTCTTTTTCTTCCTCTTTATGCTTTCATGAGCTAATATTTCCAAAGCTAAGTTTCTTTCTGCAAAGTTTTTTGAGAGAGTTTCATACCTAGTTTTTATTACCCTTTCTAGCACTTCTTGCTCGGCTAGCTTCTTCTTAAGTTTCTTGATTTATTTTGATTTACTCTGCTTCACACGTTTGCTAAATGAGGCATCTACAATTTTTGGTTCTTGTTCTTCTTGAGGTGTAGGTGATGGAAGGTTCTCATAACTTGTTGTGTATATATCCACAAAAATAGAATTTTCATGCCCTGTGGTAACTGAATCCTCATGCCCTGTTTCAATATGGTTCTCTTCATCCTCTGAGTCTGTGTAAGGAATATTAAGAATGCTTTTCTTCACTAGGGATTCATTGGCCTTTTCTTCTTCATTGTTGAAATTTGATTTCTTCTTAGTTTTGCCAAGCTTAGAGGAAGGAGAGGCTTGATTGACTGGGGCTGGAGAGATAACTCTTCTTCTCCTCTTTCCACTTCTAGGAGTGGAAGACTTCTTGGAATGAGGACTCTTTTTTTCCTCTGGATGAACCTCAGTCTGGAAATCATTCCAGAATAAGAAGTAATTTCACTCTTTACCGCTTCTTTGCAACAGCTCACAAACCAAAAGTTTGATTAGACTATGGTGGGATAATCTACCTGCAACTTGATTAGGTTTGGCCGTGACTTGATGAGCCATCTTAGATAAGTCCTGAATTCAAAATTCTTAATAATAGTAGTTTTAAACCGTGTCTCTCCAGTCGTGAGAAGCTCCGTCACTTCAACTATGAGGGATTCATCTATCTCAAATTCATCCCGGCTGATGATTGCTTTCTTTCCATCGAAATTGAGGGCAAATGCCTCTGCCACCTACTGATGAGAACTCTGTAATTTTTTGCAAATATTGTAACACTGTGCATCCTTAAACATTTGACATACCTCCAGGTGTGATTCCAAGTAACCGATGTCATTGAGCTCTTTCCTCAATGTTGACGTTCCTTTCTTCATTGGCCACAATGTCTTCGCACACCTGTGATCAAAGGAAAATATTTCAAGGGAGAGTTACACCACATAGACTTAGCGAAAATCGGCTCGGTTGTGATAGAAATGAGATAACTGGGGTGAGATTTAGAACGTGGCACTGATTACAAGGGGTGTGACAAAATGGTTGATGATTTGCAGTAGTCATGGCGGATAACTAAAATAAATGGAGGGTGCGTAAGAACATGGCTTACTAATATAATGATCTAGAAATATTCGCTTATATCACAGAGGGATGAGCTTTTGATCGTGAACGGTTCTTTCTCCAGTCTTTTCGGAGGCTTGTGCAATCATAGAAACGTCGAACCTGTCGGTTGAAATGTGTGATAAGGTGTGATGGGTCTTTCCCTGCTTCAATGATTTCGGTGGCTAAAATGGCCCTGGATTCCTTTCTTTAAGCGTCCAAAAGCTAAGGCTTTCGGTGGCTAATGAACAATCAAAATGTTTGCCTAAGCCACCAAAACCTAAGATTTGAATTAGATCAAATAAAAACTAAACAAACTTTTATTTAAACTTTATGACATGTGTAAAGCTTTGAGAAATGAACTTTTTCTTTTTTTTTTTTAATTTAAAAAGTACCTTTTTAAAAGACTTCCTATCACCTAAAATGAAAAATATCAATTGATTTATTTGAGGAGATAACATGTGCCATTTGCAAAACAAAAATTGTCTCTTTGAGGAAAGCATACCCATGCTTGGGATGAAATAAATCATGGATTCCAATCAAATACACTATAGATCCATGTCATATAAATATATAAAGGGTAGCCACAATAAATACACAGTGGATCTACATCTCAAAATTAATCGAAGATATACAAGTATAGTATTCATCTTCAAGAAGCTAGTGATGCCTGTGGTCGGAGATGAGGTCTTCATAGCTTGAGAAACAACTTCAAGATATTCAAAACTCAGGTAGGAGTACAATGGGAGTATACAACTCATTACTCTGAGGTCTTCGAAAGCTCACCGGGAAAAGACATGAGGATGTCAATGATCAGGAAGAGAACTTCGTTGATTTTGAATCTGGACTTGACTGGACTCTCAGGATGGCTGACTCATGAAGGTCAAGAGACAAACTGCAGAAAGGTTGACTCATGTTGAGTGAAACTTCCCTTGGAAAAAATCACGAAATTTGATTAGACTTAGGTAGCATGATATTGACATAAGTTTGTGATGCACGAGGTAAATCAAATTTTCCATGTGTTTGGAAGAGTAACCAAATGGAAGAGGACACAACTCTATGTAGAGATAACAACTTCCTAAGATCATACTAGATCCCAATGCTTGATGAAAAAATGAAAGGATGTGATTTGTCCAAGGGAGACTCTCTGTGTTGTTGGAAAAAGAATGAATATTTCTCGTCCCCTCCTTTTGGAATAATTGATTTTTTTGTTATTGTCACAGGGGCAGACCCAGGGTTCAACGATATAACATCGCACCAACAAAAACCTAGCTACCGTCCCTTTTGACAACACCTGCGAAGAAGATGAAGTCTCACCCAAGGTAGAGGTAGGGGTGGTTGTAGGAATCATATTTCTGCAACCTTAGCTGGGACACCGATCATTGGTTCTAACATTTAACAAAGCACTTAGCAGTAAACATTCATCAATATTTAGTTATTAGTAACAGCACAGACAAACCCTAATTACAGAGCATCATAGTAGTCAACTAGATCCACATATAATAGAACTAAATATAAAAGGAACACATTGAATTTGGCAGCTTCAGGCACTAAGCATACTCACATAGGTCAGATCTAACATTCATTCCCCTTTATAAGCAGAAAGAAACATCATTTATATCTAACATTCATCTATATCATAGCAAGTCAAACATAAACACACTATCACATCGCACAAAGCAGAGCAAGACAACATATATGTGGTTCACCCCCCCCTTGGGGCTACGTCCACCAACTCTTCTTCTCTTATATTATCTTTTTTTAATCAGTTACATGCACAGAGCCTCAAAAACCCTACTTCGCATAGGACAATAGATCTATGTGCACCTCGCCAGATTCTCCTTTCCCGGGCTAGGTTATATCACTAAGCCTTTTATGGTTACTTGCACTCAACCCTATAAGTCTCACACAGTATAAAAAAAGAAATTACAATCCACACTCTCACTTAGCACTTAGCACTTTTGATCACATATATTGATCACTACTTCCTACATCACCTAGCTTCTTATTTATACATTACAAAATAGGCCTAAACATGGGTAAAACCCATGGGCCAACATCCCCATACCCGTTACATAATCCAAAATCCAAAAAAGGACCTAAAAGTGTCTGATATCCCATTATCTCCACTTCGTCTTGCACTCTGTTTTCAACAGCTTGTCAAAGTCCCCAAAAAAGTTCAATCGTAACCAAGTATCCTCAAAACTTGGTCAAGGGTTAACAGGCCCCCAACACTCACCTGTGACTTGTCCCGAGTCACTCTGTTATGACTAGTTATGCCTCAAAATTATCGATCTTATCTTGAGCTGCTTCAACTTGTTGTTGTGCTATGACCTCCTGTTTAATGAACTCTTGGATGAGTTCCTTGTTCATGGGTCCTTCTAGGAATTATTCAGCTGCAGTGACAACTTTCTCCAATTCTGATCCTCGACATTCGATCTGTGTGAATAGTTGGTAGGCCTCATCCTATATAGGTTGGAGCCTTTGAGTTACTTCCATGACTCTACTCTGAATAGTATGGATCTAATGTTGGGCAGTGTACTGCTCCTAGCATCATTTAATTCTTTCTACAACTGACAGGTTCTTCAATGACACCTATATTGTCTCTGCTTGATACTTCGCTTCCTGGAGCTGTGACTCTAGTGCCTTTAATTCTGGATTCTCAGTGAGTTTCTCATAAGTCTGGGCATTGTTATCACTGAGTTTCTTACATTCCCTTGCAAGAGCCTCTATTCTCTCAAATCCACTCCAGGCAGTCACTTCTCTTTGATCTCTTACATCCTATGGAGTGTTGGGCACTGTGCGGAGCTCTGAATATTCTATTCTTTGTTGTAGCTGCTAGATGGCTTCCACAAGCTGCTCTACTTGATTTTCAACTCAATCTTGTGCCTGTGGCTCGCATCCTATTGCAGAGAGAAGTGCTCTGTTGACTACTTCTTTTACCTCGAGTTGTTGGCCCTTTTAGCTACACCTGCGAAGCAGATGTAGTCTCACCTGAAGTAGCTATGGGGGGGTTGCAGGACATAAATGTTTACAACCAAGGGAAATATCAAGTGGATCCAATACCATAACAATACAACATGCATATATCACTTTATCATCTTAGATATATTCCATACATCTATCAGATCTACCACAACAATGCAATAACAATATATCAAAGTAAAACAACACATCATTAATCACACACACAAGACATATATGCATGGTTCACCCTCTCTCTAGGGCTATGTCCACAGAACTACTCTTTATGATATATTAAGATGAAAGCATATAGTTCTGATATGCACTCTTAACTGGTAGATCTTCTCTCTTATCTCTTCTCTCTATCTCTCCCCTCCCTGCACACCCAGCTACAGGGATGATCTTCGCACCCAGCTGAAGATCTTACAATACCAGAAGGCTCTTAACTCAACAATTCTCTCTCATACAATAATAATCACTCACATTAACAATACAACTAGATCAATACTAGCAATAATGACAACATCCCAACCCAGGTTCTCTTGACCTTTATTTATACATTACAATAGCTCACTAACATCCTTAGGCCAAAAACTAGGTGTCAAAACCCTATTTACCAAAACCCTAGGTTTCTAAAACCCTAAGTCAACTTGACCTACATTTTCAGGGCTTCACCAGCCTATCTTTGCTTCTTTCTCGCACAGTGCTCCAAAGCATCTAATGGTGCCTTCTTCTGCTTGTTGAGCTATCCATGATCATTCTTTATTGTTGATTTGTCATACTTGATCTCCTCATTCAATGACTTGCTTCCTCAAAATTATCTCCATGTTTTCTTCTCTTTTGCTCACTTAGACCCAATAATAGTCACTGTGTCTTCTGTGAAGTTCTCATTTTGCCTTTTATTCCTTGTTCTTCATTTAATTCCATAACCAAGGGCCAATAGGATCTGTCTCTTCTCTAGGAAGTTATACTTCACCTTTATTTTGTTCATCTTCTATGTCCTTCATATCTTCTACATCATCATCACCTCCTCGCTTAGGCGATATAGAAGCAGTCTTCCCTGAGGCATTTCTTAACTCCTAGACCTCCTAGGTCTTTTTTCTTCTGCTGGTTCCACATATGTCCTACTCTTTATGCATGGTCTCTAGGCTATCCAGGTCAGGATCAGACATATCTACAAGGTCAGCAGGGATAAGGATATTTGCGGACCATTCCTTGGTGATCTCCTCTAGGTCCTCTTCCATAATCTTGTAGTATGAATGCAGTTGTTCCTTATATTCATCGAATCGTGTTGTAATGTAAATGAAATGTTGATCTACGATGAACTTCATCAGGGTTCAGAATCTCTGTAAGGTGTTTGGATTCATGCAAGGCTCAACCTTGATGGATCTCTTCAGCTGAAGGTAGTACGTATGAAAAACAACGTTCAATTTCCACTGTTTGTTCATATCGCTTGAGTACCAAAGTGTAGCGAACTTCACAGTAAGCGGATCAAATGGCTCGATGTTCGGGAAGGTTGCACCTTATGGCATCTCCTAAGCAACAAAGGCAATGAGGATCAGGATCCAGTTGAAGTGAAACTCATAGCCCTGATCCTGCGCTTCGTGACAGTCTAGTTCAAGCTAATTGACTAGATACTTCACCTGGTTCATCTGTAAGCCTTCTACACACTTCCCCGCGAGCTCGAGGACAAATCCCATGAACTTTGTGGATCGGTTCTTGCATACCATATTTCCAGCTATTAACTGACATGCTAGGTGCATTGCACCATTCTGGATGGAGGCTACCTTGTAGCCTTGCATCCCCTTCTCGACATTATCATATGTGTCCTTAATATTCTGTGCTAGCACATGATCTGTGGCCTTTCCTGGTTAGAACTCCTGCGGGTTAGGTCCTTGCATACTCAATCCTATGATCCTATGGATCAACATTGGATTGACTGTAATACGACAATATAGCCATAAATAGATGCCATGATAACACGATAGTAGCAGCTTGATACAGTCATTGACTTCTTGATGCCTTCTGAAGTGGGGTATTTTCATAACATTTAGCAAGGTGGACTGCATGAGTTTCATCATCCACGGCTGGGGGATTATCTTTGAGTTCTTTCTCTTTGTCTTGGTTAGGTATTTGTATGGGGTGATCATGTTGTGGTTCTTGTGATCTCTGAGGTTGAAGTCACTGAACTTCAATGCTGTGATCTTGTCCTGTTGTACTCTTACTGCGTGTATCCCCTTCAAGAGGTACGCAGTAATGATGGTGTACTCGAAATCTCTTGGCACACTATCATGACTTACCGTTCTGGCTAGAGGCGGAATATAGTCGGGTAATATAGATGGAATCAACTTCGTGTTGTCTAGGTTTTCTCTATGCTTGGTTCTCTTCTCTACTATCGGTCAATATGGTCCTGATCTGTGAGTAGTTGACAGAGAGGCTTGCACTTCTCTCATTGATGACACTTGTATACCTGTAGACATCGAAATTACTCTTTCGGTCATGAGGTCGATGACAACTTCCTTGATAATTTTCTCTGCAGTGCTGAACTCGTCCAACATACACGCTCAGGTTTTAAAATATCAGGGTCGGAGAGTAATCTCTCAATGCAATGGGATAGATGGAAAAAGTGTGATGATCACTATGTGAAAATAAACTAATATGTGGGCTCAAATTCTACGTGATGGGATAAATAGATACTTGGTAATGGCTCTCTTGCAATGGGTAAGAATCCTTCATTAACTCAGTTCTATCCATTACGACACGGTCCCAATGGTCTGGTGGCAAGTTGTCTGACCATTAATGCCTTTATTCCCCTTCGGGGAATCAGTCTAATAGATATATTGATCCCAATGGTTATATTGCTTTGCCATGGTGAAGTGCCATGTGACGTTGTTCTGATATTCCAGCGAAGCTCCAATTTTGTAAATTTTCCTTCGAAGAAGTTCCCTGAGGAACCTTCTATAAATTTTCAATCTTAGCTCTCTTCTTACTTAGTTTTCTAGCCTTCTTTCTAGTGAGCTTCATCTCGAAATTCCCTTTTCCATTCTTGTTCTTATCTTCTTTTGGTAGAGTAACTTCGTGCTGGTGGTATTCCTTCCTAGAAATCAAGGGTAATACTTCATCTGTACCTGGAATAGGTACTACAATCTTCTGGGAGTCCTATGGTATTCTTGCAACTTCGACATCCAATTCTCTAGTTTCAAATGGCTTCGATATGTTCTCCTATTCTTTAATCAATTGCATGATATTCCTAGTCATGAAATATTTTAACTCTTGCTTCTTCTACTCTAAGACATCTTTTTCTTTCCTTCTGGCCTGATCTTTTTCAATCCAAGGTTGTCCAAGAAACATAGTAAATGGAGCGTTGTCCTCAATAAATTTAACAACTTCAAATTCTTCCTCTTTTGAAGTTCCATTAGCACTCATAGATATCTAGGTAAGCTTTCTACATAGGTTTATCATCTTTCCTCTGAATAGTCCTATTCCTCCCAATGAAGGAAACATAGTGGGCTCCCCTAAAGTTTCCCAATTTCGTTCTGTCATAATATTCACCTGTGTTTCCTCATCTAGAACATAGTCAATGTCGAAGTCTCTTATTATTTCTTCAATGCATTATTTTTCTTTGAAGATCTCTGATAAGCTGATATGTCGGTGGTCATTCAGGGTTCTTTGCATATGTAGTAATACTTTCTCTGAACCTTTGTGGGGTTCTATCATAATCTCAGTTTCTGGATCCGCCTTAGGGTTTTCTTAGTTCATTTTCATTCTTTCAACCTTATCAATCATTATAGGGAAATCCAATACTTCATGGTCCACAGCTTTGCAACAAAGGCAACTAGGTTTTCTACCAGGGCATTCCTTAGCCAGATGTCCTGGTCTTCTGCAACTATAACAAAGGGTTAATCCTCTCTTTCTCCTAAATGATCCCCAACCTCCCTTGTACTATGCACTAGGATCATGGTAGCTAACCTGCAACAAATTCTTTCTAGGGTCCTACATCCATTCGTTAGTCCAAACATTCTTTCTATGCATAGGTATAACATATCTTTCACTATTCTTATCAGATCTACTCCTATCAAATCTTATTTCTTCTATCAGTGCCCTAGTTTTCAGGCTAGGACAAATCTTATAAAACATGCCTAGATCCATACTTTAGAAACAAAAATTTCCACTAATCTTACTTCTATAAAGCACAAAGATTCCAGATCTAAAACTTTTCACTATTCTTACCTTTATCAGAGCACAAACCTTTCAGATCTTACCTCTTTTATTCATATCAAACTTATTTTCTTTATCACAAAGCTTCACGAACCAAGTAGAGTACTTCTCTCTAGAGTGACAGATCTACGCACAGAGATTTCACAATTTCAGGTTAGATATTCGCACAAAGATTCTTCTTTCTCAGTTCCTAGCAATCACAGTTTTAGGTCTCGGCAACAGAACCATTTGTTGGCACAGGGGCAGACCCAAGGTTCAATTCTACAATAACACACCAACAAAACCCTAACTACTGTCCCTTTCATCAACACCTGCAAAGCAGATGAAGTCTCACCTGAGGTAGAGGCAAGGGTGGTTGCAGGACTCAGATGTATGCAACCTTAGCTAGGACATCAATCTTTGATTCTAACATTTAATAGAGAACTTAGTAGTAAACATTCATTGATATTCATTTCTTAGTAATAGCGTAGACAAACACTAATTACAGATCATCATAGTATTCAACCAGATCCACATCTAATATCACTTAGTATAAAAGGAACACATTGAATCTAGTAGGTTCAGGCACTAAGCATACTCACATAGGTCAAATCTAACATTCATTCCCCTTTATAAGCACAAAGAAACATCAGTTCTATCTAACATTCATCTATATCATAGAAATTCAAACATAAACACACTATCACATCGCACAAAGCAGAGAAACACAACATATACGTGGTTCACCCCCCCCCCTTGGGGATATATCCACTGACTCTTCTTCTCTTTTATTATCTTTTGTTAATTAGTTACATGCACAGAGCCTAAAAAACCCTACTCCGTAGAGTAGTGGAGATCTATGCACACCTCTCTAGATCCTCCTTCCTTGAGCTAGGTTACATCACTAAGCCTTCTATGGTCACTTTTGCTCAGACCTGCAAGTCTCACACAGTATGCACAAAGAAATTACAATCCACACTCGCACTTAGAACTTAGAACTTTTGATCACATAGATCGATCACTACTTCCTACATCACCTAGCTTCTTATTTATACATTACAAAATAGGCCTAAACATGGGTAAAACCCATGGGCCGACATCCCCATACCCATTACATAATCCCAAATCCCCAAAATGACCTAAAAGGGTCTGAGATCCCATGATCTCCACTTTGTCTTGCGCTTCGTCTTTGACAGCTTGTCGAAGTCCCAAAAAAAGGTCAATCATGACCAAGTATCCTCAAAACTTGGTCAAGGGCCAACATTTGTCTTTTTCAATTTTTTAAGATCTTGAAAGAGAACAAAATAATGCTACGTTACAAAGGAGGAATGAGTGTCGCAAAAAATCATACTAGTTCCAAGCACACACTCAGGGAAAATCCCTCCATGGTTCAAGGTGTCAAGTCGTAGAAGAAATAAGTACTACACAACTTGCGTATAAGTAATGTTTCAAAGTTTCAGTCGAGAGAAACATGGAGTCGACATTAGGCCAAAGACGCAAAGATGAGACTCGCAAATGCAATTAAGAAAGACAAAATGAGACCCCTTCTATGTAATTTTTACGAGCCCAGATAAGGTAAGTTCGGTAGTTTTTTTACATTTAGAGATTTTGAAAAAATGCTAAAGAAGACTCTAGGGACTACCTTTTTCAAATATAGTCTAGTCCATTCGAAAAAGGGTTAAACTAGCACCGAAAAGAGGTCTATTCAAAATTATTTTAACGAGTGTGACAAAGACAAGATCACTCAACAATATTTTCAATTTTAAGGAGTCTAAAAAGAGATTAACTATGGACTCACAACCTTTTTTTGATTTTAGTCTCCTTAGTGCGAAAATGTATAAAAGCAACTGAGGAGAAATTCTCCTAGTGAGACGAATCTCTCAAGGCATACCTTTTTCCACTATAATATACAGGCTAGAAAAAGGGTTAAACAAATTCTAGTAGATGTTCTCCTGGAAAAATTTAACGATTGTGAAGGAACAAGGTCACTCAATGATCTTTTCAATTTTAGGGAGTCTGAAAAGAGCTTAACTATAGACTTCGGGGGGGTTCCTTTTTTTTAATTAATCTCCAAGGCCCGAAAAATGTGATAAACGAAAACCAAGGAGAATGTTTCTTTTTTGAAAATTTATCCCCTCAAGCCCAAAAAATGGTTTAACTTACGCCTGAGAATACTATTCTAGTGAACCAAAGTTACTAGAGAATACCTTTATTCATAAAATTAGCCATCTAGACCGAAAAAGGGGTAAACTATCGCTGAACAAATGTGCCTTCAAATTTGATTTTGGTGAGCGTGAAGGGAAACAAGATCACTCGACAATATTTTCATTTTTAGAGAGTCTAACAGTCGCTTAAACAAGACTCCAGGGGGATACTTTTCTCAGTTAATCCAGATGAGATAGAAAATAATAAATATAGTCTTGTTGGATGTTGCTTTCGTATTTTGAAGCGATCTTGAAATACAACAAAGTGTGCTCATTAGGAAGTACCGAGGATAAGGCCAAGAATTATGGTGCATCAAACAAATGAGGATTTAAACTTGTAATCATGACAGGACTAGCACAGACTTTTGGGCCTATAGTCATTATTGACAACATGGATGCCAAAATGCAGCAAAGTATCTACCTAGGGCATCCATGTAGAGGTAGGCTCTATCATCTAATTATGAAACTTCTAAATCAACTGAGAAGGTTTTGTGTCACACTTTGGTGGGTTAGATCGTATGGAAAAGAGAAAAATAAAATGATATGCAGAAAGTGGAAATGAAATCCTAACTTATATGCAAAAAGTTGGAAAAAATGACTTTTACCAAAGGATACCCAAAAAGTGACCCATCCCAAAAATTACCAAAGAAAAATAAAAAGAGTACTGGAACGATCAATAAGAAACTGAGAAATGGAATCAAGTGATCACCAAGCCAGGAAAAATGACAAAGGGGGTCAAAAAGGGAAAAAAAGGGCCAAAATAGTCTATAAATAGAAGTTGGCAACTCATTTTTACCATTGTAATTCAAAAATCAACCAAAAGGTAAAAATACCCCTTTGCTAAAAGAGTAGATTCTGGGAGCTTAAGTTGATGAAACGACCTTCTACTTGGACCAAGTAAGTACAAATTACTCCCTCTTTCAATTCAAATCATTTTTTATGCATTAGTTTTAGTTTTTAAGGGGGCACGCTCTTGTAAAAAGAGCGGTCTTGCATGTACGTGGATTGTCCAAGGCTAGCCTATTGATGATTAGAATTGTGTGAGACATCCTCCAGGACACAGACCTGAGAGAGATCCCCTAAGATGGGTGTGTGGTTCCTATATGAGATAGAACTGGAACGTTGTGTTGTCCTCCTCCTTAGAGAGAGTTGAGAAGAACTCTAGATGATTCTCATGTGTAATGCAGTGAGAAAGAAGATCTATTGAGTTAGACATGCCTATGGCTGAGCACAAGTGAACGTGTGAATTCCTATGAGATGGGTGCACTATTATGAGATGGAGATGAAAACGATGTATTTGTTGGATAACTGAGAGGGGGGTGAATCCTTTGTTATTGTGCTTAAAACATTATGCCCATTTTAAACTCTTTACAGAACACTCAATAACGATCACAATAAAGAAGGGAAGTAAGCAACAAAATATTCAACATCAATCACACACATGAATATACAGAAACAGATTTCCTAAGGAAACCCATAAAGGGAAAAACCTCTTCTTCTTGATATGATAAATAATCTCTATTTTATGTACATTATCATTCTTATGAGCTCCAACTCTTCTTGAGGCTACAACCTCTATTTTACAAGAAGCAACTTACTGAGAGCACCAACTCTCTAGTTTCTGTAGCACCCACTAGAAGGAAGCACCAACTCCCTAAGTGTTCCAGCACCAACTAGATGGAAGCAACAACTTCCAGTCACACAGGCACCAACCTGTATAACATATAACAATAGTTCTCCCTTGCACCACCCTGCCACCATGGTTTTTCTAGATGCAACCATATGGAAGCTACAACTCCCCGTGTTCAAGTACTCACTTGAACCTTTGAGGACACCATTCCTCCCTAGCACCTCCCTACCACCCTGAAATATAAATCTTTTTTTTTCTTGAATTTATCACAGTATTATAGTATTTATCTGTGGCTTACCAGTCTCATCATTGTTCTACTACACTGCTCTGCTCTACCTGGATCAGTTTCTCTCTACTCGCATAACCTGCGCTTTTTGTTCTTCTCATTTTTTATGCTCTGTGTACCTTCTCAGATCTATGCGCTTTACCTCTGTATGCTCTTCACTGCAGCATTGTTCTACCCTATATATAGTTCATTGCATCTCTTCCTCACTACTCTATGTATCTCACCTGCAAACTTGCATCACTTGTTTGTCCTACATTATTTCCTTGCGTCGAGTCCTCTGATTGATCATCATGGCAACTCTTCATGTTCTTTGGCAGTTCAGCCCTATGTGTTCATCATCAGTGAGCATTATGTTGAGATTCCTTAGCTTCTCTAGTAGTCAAAACTCTTCGTCTTCTCTATTATTTAAAGTCATTCAATTATGGATTCTTCAAATCCTAGCCCCCTTCCCTCATGTGATCACTGGAGGTGACCATATGCTTTAGGCTTATCGAGCACTTATCAATTCAATGGCCACGATTCATTCTCGTGAAATGGATAACTGTCATAACTTCAACACTTTTCCCTTTATAACTTTTGGGATTCAAACCTTTTGAAACTTCTGAATCAGAATATCCGAACAGAATGGACCATTCACATAAAATCTCATAACCAAATCAATGGTTTATAGTACACCCAACATTAGAACGATGGTCGAGATCCCCTTCAAATCTTCAAACTTCATATATTTCGAGTCTCAAACCTTTCTTTCCTCCGTACGTCAATATTCCACAACTGACAAGCCTATGATGCGTGTCCCTCTCAGATTAACGATCGAGATCTCCTTGGGTCTCCAGAATTCAGAGATTTCAAATATCAACCCATTATTTCATCTAGAGTGATCACCTGCTGAGTTAGTCATCAGACGGTGCAGACCACTTGTTGTCGATTAACATTTTCACTTACACTATCCTTCCACTATAGTAGACCGATGGATGAGACTACTCTCGAAGTGATATTCAGATCAGATATCTTGTCTCCACTTCGATTCTTCGACATTCGGGACTTTGGGTCTTTGGGTGAGTACTAGTGGTAAAAATCCCGAAGTGACATAACTCTTGCATCACTTGATGATGTGTCATGAGCCAAGAAACTTCCACGTGTCACTCAGATTCATGATTTTCACATACTTGAAATGTTGATTTCAACTTGAAACTTGTAGTTCTCTGACTGTGCCACATGTCCTTGTTGATGTAGACTGCTAACGTGGAATTCTGACATGGTATGCCACTATGCCCTTTTCCTGATGTGGTTTGCTAACCTGGTCTCTCGACATGGTCTCCTGCATGACCAACAACCTTGATCCAATGGCCCTCATTTGTCCACCAAATCCAATGGACATTATTCGTTTTGGATTTTTGAGCTTCGGGTATTTCACATTTCAAGCAGTCCTGAGTGTAACCTCCTTGCAACTTTAGATCCAAAGTGAATGTTGCTCATTCGATCAAAATCTTGGATTGACGGCTCTATCTTTTTGTGATGCAACTTTTCTAGCTTATCCTATCCTTCCACTCAAAATTGATCTGAAAAATGACAAAAATTTTCATTCCAGGAATTTCAAATATCAAACTTTCCTGAATGTAACCTCCTTGCATATTTAGACCTGAACTAAACATTGTTCGTCGATCATGTTCTCAGATCAACGGCTTGATCTTTCTGCGATGCAGCTTTGTTGGTTTATCCTGTCCTTCCACTTGAAAGTGATCCAATGGCAAACGGGAATTCACATAATCGAATTCTCAAATGTTTTTCTTGCTTATCCCATCCTTCCACTCAAAAATGATCCAACATTTGTGACGTTTCTTAGAACAGATCCATGATCAAGAATGATTGCGCAACCACAATCTGTGAGTGTTTTAACTCATCACCCAACTCCGCAATGGGAATATGTGTGCTATTGGTGAGTTAACCATAATCGTTGATCTCTAAAGCTATAAGATCAGACGGTCCTGACTAGTTGCAGGATGGGAACAAGCGCAATGTTTAATTATCCTTTCAATCTCTGCAATTCATCTATGTCATAGATTTGGTGATTATGCATCTGACGGTCATGATTTAATATGACTTAAACGAATTGTGTGTTGGATCAACCGTAGTCGTATATCTTCAAAGCTATGAGATTTAACGATCTATATGGATTGCGATATTTTAACTGGCAAGTAGTTTAATTCATATTTCTCTTCCTGCAATGCATCCCTGTCATTGATCTAGCTTGTAGATCCGATAGTCTCGATTTGATCTGGGTTTTATCACGACATCTCTTCTGAGATTTTGAAATCCATTTGCTTCCTTCTACTCCACCTTTCTGTTCTTGCCATCAATGACAAGCACACTCCTGCCTTATAAATATTCCAACAATCTACCCCTTTGGCATTGATGACAACCCTCAAAGGTTGCGGTAGACTGTTTAGACCTCCAACTGTTGCATCTAGACCATTCCTTTTCTCCCTCTTTGAAATCAATGTCAAATAAAACATGATCCCCCTAAGTTGTTGCAGTAATTTTCGGAGGTATCATATATTCAACCAACACATACTCCCCCTGGTAGGATGGACTTGCTTAGGTGAGAGTAGGGATGACACCCAGCTTCTTATGAATATATTCAAAATGTGTCTTGTCTAGGGGTTTAATAAAGGTTTATGCAATTTGTTATGTGGAAGGAATATAATTCAGCTAAACAACTCTATTTGTAACCTTATCTTTGATAAAATGATACTTTATTGGGATATGTTTCATCTTTGAATGGAAAACAGGATTCTTCGAGACACTAATGGAACTGGTATTATCACAGTGAAGTGGAATTGGATAAGTATAAGTTACCTTCAAATCTGCAAGAGTTTGTAACATCCATAAAATCTGAGTGCAACAAGTAGCAGCAACAGTGTACTCTTCCTCTGTAATTGATAATGAGATATATCCTTTCTTTTTACTGAGCCATGCTACTAACAAATCAACTAAGAATACTGCACCTCCAGTGGTGCTCTTTCTCTCATCCAAACAGTTTTCCCAATCAGCATCTGAATATGAAGTTAATTGTAAGTTATGATTTCTAGGATACCAAAGACCATAAGTCATTGTACCCTTCAAATATTTGAATATCCTCTTGACAGCTACTAAATGACTTTGTTTGGGGGAATCCTAATAATGACCTACCATTCCAACAGCCTACATTATATCAGGATGAGATGTTGTGATGTACAAAAGACTACCTATCATTGATTGATATATTCTTTGATCAACATCAAGTGAAATATCATATTTACTAAGCTTGCAAACAACCACCATAGGTGTACTGATAGGAGAGGAATCTACCATCTAAAACCTATTTAACATCTCTTTCAAATATTGTTATTGACAGATAAATATCCTTGCAGAACTCTGATTGATTCATAAACCAAGAAAATATGACATTTCTCCTATCATAGACATCTCAAACTCATTCTGCACTAAATTAGCAAACCACTAAACTGAAAGGTCATTAGTGCATCAAAATATAATGTCATCTACATAAACCACAACAAATAATAAATCAACACCTTCAGATTTTATATATAGATTACTGTCAACAATACCTTTCTTGAACCCTTTGTCCTGTATAAATTTGTCTAGTCTGTGATACCAGGCGTGTGGTTCCTGTTTCAGTCCATATAATGCCTTTTTCATCTTACAAACATAGTTAGGATTGTCTTTCAGTGAGAATCCTTCTGGTTTCTCCATATATACTTCTTTTTCTAGGTCTCTATCAAGAAAAGTTGACTTAGCATCCATGTGATATACTTTAAAGTTCTTATGACATGCATAGGCCAAAACCATTCTAATGGATTCCATTCTTGCCACTGGTGCAAAATTTTCATCAAAATATTGTCCTTAAACTTGTGCATACCCCTTACAGACCAATATGGATTTATTCTTAACAATTTATTCTTAACAACTTGTGCATACCCCTCACTCATTTATTTTAACCAATTTCCATATTCATTGGCCTCATTGAAGTTCTTGGGTTCCACCATGGATATGAAGGCTATATGTGATTGCTTAGTGTTTTTTATTATCCTTCTCCTGGTTTGTACACCTTTGTCTTTCTCACCAATTATCTCACTTGCAGGATGATTCTTTTAAGTAATCTTGGAGGAAGGATTTGATGATGTTTGCTGATTTGAGTTTGCCTGAGTATTTGCATCTTCACCTGACTCAAAGTCTTCTTGTTTTGATTCTTGGACCTGTTTAGCTTCAACTTCAACTATATCCTGTGTTGTTGATTTAGTATTTCTCTCCTCTCTTACTGGGACTCCTTCATCAACTTTTATGTCAATACAATCAACCAATTTATGCAGCCTCTTATTATAGCATATGTATCCTTTACTATTTGTAGCATAACCTAAGAAGTTCCTTCATCAACCCTATCATCATACTTGCCAAGGTTTTCATTATTATTCTTTATGTAGCAATTACTCCCAAAGAATTTGAAGTGTTTGATTGTAGCAGGTATTCCATGCCATAGTTCATAAGGTGTCTTGTCACTGTGAGGTATGAGATGAGCTTTGTTAAGAATATGGATTGTTGTCTGTATTGATTCTACCTAGTAGGTTTGACCAATGTTCTTCTCATTCATCAGTGACCTAGACATTTTTTGAACTATTATGTTTTGCCTCTCAACTACTCCATTTTGTTGTGGAGTTCCTGGGATTTTGTATTCTCTTTTGATCCCATGTTTATCACAGAATTCCTTGAAATCACTTGACATAAATTCTCCTCCTCTGTCTGATCTTACAACCTTTAATTTGTTTCCTGTTTGATTCTCAGTTAAATCCTTAAATATTTTAAATTTATCAAATGCTTAAACTTTTTCTTTGAGAAAAGAAACCCAAGTGAGTCTGGAATAGACATCAATGATCATCATGGAGTAGTTTTCCTTCCTTGTGCCTTCCTGTCTTGATGGTCCACATAGATCCATATGAACTAATTGGAGTGATTTCTCTGTTGAAGTATAGTTCTTGGATTTAAGTTGTGTCCTGGTTAGATTTCATACTTGGCATGGTTTATACATAGAATATTGTGGCTTTGATATCCTTGGAAGATCTTTTACTGCCTCAATATTTTTGAGCTTGATTAGGTGTTCAAAGTTTAGATGTCCAGGTCTTTTATGCCATAACCAGCTCTCATCATGTTTTCTTATATGACACTCTTCTCTATCTTCTTTCAACACATATACATTATTGTTTGTCCTTATGCCTTTAGCCCCCACTTGTCCTAAATTTACATATTTTATCTTACAATCTTTGGAAGTGAACACCACTTCACATCCTCTGTCACACATTTGACTTACACTGAGAAAATTATGTTTCATCACATCTACAAGCTGTTAAAGTTTAAGCTATTATTGATTTTCATTTCATTAGATAACAATAACATAAATAGGATCACTGAGAAATACAAAATCACAAGAGACACATCATTTATCCTTGGAAACCCTCATGGGGGAGAAAGCCTAGCAAAAACTACCTTAATATAGATAGACAATACAATGCCAAGAGATAAGTCAAACAAATACAGAAATTCCTCTCCAAGAAGTGAGCCTCTCTCTCTCTCTCTTCTTCTTCTCCAACTGTAGCTCCAAACTTGCACTCTGATGAACAAGTGAGTGCTTGTACAAATGAGGTGCTAGCCTCTCTTATTTATACAATCTGGCACATGTAAACTAGGGTGTCTTTTCACTGGCTGGGCCAAATTCTCATTATGGGTGGTTATAACCACTTTAATATATTATGGGGCTGCCTTTTCATTTATCCCCTTACAATTAGGGTTTGACCAATCCACAAAAGGGGATTTGGTCAATTACAATACCCGACATGATCAATCCGCAAAAGGGGATTTGGTCAATTACAATACCCGACATGATCAATCCGCAAAAGGGGATTGATCTAATGAATAATACATCGATAATAGTTAGAATAATCTTTGCATTTACATTATTTCAACACTCCCCCTTAACAACAAGGGTATTCTACAATAGCATCAGGTGAGAGAGAGGGGAGAATCATCAACAACATCTTGGAACACTGACTGGCATATCTATAAATCATTGAAAGTTTTTCTCATCATCAATATCATCATTCACAACAGAGAGATGGAATGGCATCATCATCCTCATCAGCAAGAGGCTAAGGTAATATCATCATCATCTTCAACGTGAGGCTAAAGTAACATCATTATCTTCGACATGAAATATGAAATGACATCATCATCATCATAGTCATCTTCAGCAAGGAGATGAAGTGGCATCATCATCATCAACTTCAACAAGAAGCTGAAGTGGCATCATCATCATCATAGTCATCTTCAGCAAGAAGCTGAAGTGGCATCATCATCATCATCTTCAGTAAGAGGCTGAAGTGGCATCATCATCATCAAATTCAGCAAGAAGCTAAAGTGGCATCATCATCATCAATTACATCAACATGGATTAGTATAACACTAATACATCATCATCATCAATAACAACACAAGGTTGATACAACATCAAAAGAAACAATATAATAGCACAAAGGCTGGAGTATCATCAACAACAACAACATCACAGCACAAAGGATGGAGCATCATCAACATCAGCAATAGGCTGAGAGTCTTCAGCACGAGGCTGGCATCACAAGACGAAGCTAGAAACGCATCATCATAGCATGAGGCTGGCACATCATCATAGCACGAGGCTGGCATGTGATCGGCACATCATCATAGCACATCATCACAGCATGAGGCTGGCACACTACACATAAATTAAGCTAGGATCACAACACAACAGTTAAGCTGGAATCACAACACAACAATTAAGTTGGAATCACAACACAACAATTAAGCTAGAATCACAACACAACAATTAAGTTGGCATCAACAATTAAGCTAGAATCTCAACACAACAGTTAATATGGCATAAGAAATTAAGTTGGAATCCCAACACAACAATTAAGCTGGAAGCACAACACTTGGCTAACATCTCAACACAGCAATTAAGATGGAAGCATAGCATTCGACTGACATCTCAGCACAACAATTAAGATAGAAGCACAACACTTGGATGGCATCTCAACACAACAATTAAGTTGGAAGCATAGCACTCAACTGGCATATCAACACAACAATTAAGCTGGAAGCACAACACTCAGTTGGCATCTCAAAACAACAATTAAGATGGAAGCACAGAACTTGGCTGGCATCTTGACACAACAATTAAGCTGGAAGCATAGCACTAGGTTGGCATATGAACACAACACTACTCCCCCTATCGAGGGAGGTCCTTTCGGACTATACCGAGCTTATCTCGAAAGTGTTCAAACTTTACATGAGATAGAATATTGGTCAACACATTGGAAACCTGTTCATCCATGCTAACATATTGGAGCTTTATGGCTCCTCTTTGCACCATGTCATAGATGTAATGGTATCAGATCTCTATGTGTTTCAACTTGTCATGAAATACAAGATTCTTTGTCATATTTATGCAACTCTAGTTATCACATAGGATCATGGTTTCTTCCATCTCTAGGTCAGATAGACCAGTCAACAACTTAAAAAGCCATATGGCTTCACAACTGGCAGAACACACAACAATGTATTCTTCTTCCGTTGTACTAAGAAAAATTCTTGATTGCTTCTTACTCTACCATGAGATCATGATTGATTCCAAACTAAAACAACATCCTAAAGTGCTCTTCCTATCAAAGACACTTCCATCCCAATCTGAATAAGTGTACCCACTCAGTGTGAAATTATGATCTCCATCATAACTGAGACCATAATCTAATGTACCCTTAAGGTACCTCATCACATGTTTTGCAGCAACTAGGTGAACATGTCTGGGTTCTACCAGAAACTAACTCAAGGTGTTCATGGAAAAAAAGATATCTAGTCTGGTGTTCATCAGATACATCAGCGATCCAATGATCTATCTATACAACGTGGCATCAATCAATTCCGACGAAGTGTCGACCAGAAGCTTCAACTTCATTTCAATGGGTGTATTCATGGACTTGCACTCCAACATACCAAATCTCTTTAGGATTTCAACTGCATACTTCCCTTGGTTAAGGAATATTCTCTCTGCGATTTGCCATACCTCAAGACCTAATAAATAATGCATTAGGCCAAGGACTTCCATCTCAAATTCTGAAGCGAGCTTCTTCTTACATTAGGTGATGATATTTTCTTCTCCAGTTAAGAATAAGTCATCCACATATAGCAGCAATATCACCAGCTCATCATTCATAACCTTGAAGTAGAGGTTAGAATTATCTTTACTCTTGGTAAAGCCCAATATCATCAAAAAACTGTCTATCCTCTGCAATATCAACCTCTATGAGCTTGCTTCAACATGTACAGATCCTTCCTCAACTGACAGAGATGAGTCTTTCTATCTACAATATTCAAATCAATGTTTCTCATTACATTGTACCAATCTGGTACACTTGCTCAGTTGCAAATCAATCTGCACAATCATGTGCTAGCTCTATGTTCTTTATGCAAGGCACTATCTGTCTCACTGTGTGGGAGTATGTCCTCTACTCTCTCTGCAACTGTTCCTTCTGGAATCTGGGATTTTGCACCTGTAGCTAATCTGAGGCTGAGAATGACTGCTTCATTCTCATTGTGGCTTCTAAAATACGAGAGTAACTCCTCTTATTCTATCACGGCAACAGTTTCATCTGAAACTGAGAGTGTCTCAATAACTGATATTGAAGATAGCTCTTCTTTTTTCATGGAGGTAACTCTATATTTCATTATAGTCATGTCTCCATGACCCAACTAGTGTACTGCACCAACTACCACTCAGTTTTAAATATGGGGATTTCTCCCCCTACATCTCATACTATATATGAATCATGGTTGTTCTGGTTGTCTTCATAAATAATGGAACTATTTCGTCAATAAGTGTCTTGTCATAGTCTTCTCCCTTTTGCTGGGAGAATCCTCTGGGTATACATCAAGCTTTGTACATCAACAACACGTTTGATCTATATAGATCAATATTGGAAGTCAATACCGACTTCTCTTCTCACAAAATAATTCATATCTTAGTTGTTCTGACTGGCTTCCTTATTTGTCACTGAAACAAGAGAATCCTCCCATAGATTTCATATCTCCTAGGAGTCTCTGAAGTTACGATCTAGTCTTCGCATGACATCTGTCTTCTAGTATTGGAAGTTGTCTCTTCATTTGATCCTTTCTGAGATTATGATTGCTCTCGATTTCTGCTGAGTCCACAAGGACTTCATCATCTCTTACATGGTATACTTGATGTTTCATACCAAGTCTAAATATGGAAGACAAAGTCAGGCTTCAAACAAGATCTGCTTCCTGTTCTAATGTTCGGTTATTTTTGGAGCCTTTTGCTCCTTTCAATCAATCTTCATATGAGATATTTTGAATCTCAAGAGATAGCTTCTTCTTCATCTTATTTGGTACATGAGTGTATATGGTCATGTACATAGTCTGCTTCATGTCTCATGTAATATGTTGCCTTCTGCAACCTTCACTATAGCTTTCTCAGGGTTATCACCTATGACCTGAAACAAGGTCAGTGAAACAACAAGAAAGAATAATATCCTTTTGATAATAATAGATAAAGGAATAGCACGAATAATCATCACAGTAGCTCCTTTATAGCTATCACTCATGGCGTGTCTAAGGAAATGATCAAAATTAAGAGATACACTACAAAATGAGGTCAACACTCTTATAGTGTTTTGATTGAACATTCCTCCATGGCAACCTGTAACTAACACACAAGGTTTCTCCTAGAGGAGGTGTTACTTGTATCAGGGAAATGATTACATTAATTATTTACCTCTATATTCTCACATTCTATCAAGTATAATACTTTACAAAGATTGTTATCTCAACTATAGTGGTTACTTGTAAATGGGTAGTCATCAACTTGTCATGTGTACCTTTGAATCTTATCAACTTGATTAATCAAACCTGGAGCCTTGTCCTCAAGAATGATTGTGCTTGTTTTTCTTCCAAGTCTCCTTCACTCATGATGACGAGGGATTTATTCAACCTGTCTTTTGTTCTAAGACAATATGCTATCTTGACATAAGGTCGGGTTAGAAGATAAACTTTATGATCTCAAATTTTAATCCATCTAATACCTTGAATCAGATTTTGATCAAAGTTTAGAATGATGGTCATAGCTACAATATGAAACACTAATCAAAATAATGCAATAACAAATAGATGCATATCAAAATAATCACACCTGGGTTGCATTATTCCTTTGAATGTGTTGGGTCTTGAGATCCTTCTGTATCTATGGAAAGAGATACCTTATCATGTAAATCTTAACCGTTTAAACATGTGTGAGTACATACCTCTGATGACACTTGTGTTGGTTGTGGAGCCTGATTATCTTCCTCATTAAAAGGTCCTTGCTTTCAGCCATGTTTATACCCCATGAAGTATTTACACCCCAGAAGTATGTACACTCTTCCACGTGGGGGAGTGTAGAGGGGGGATACCCCCATTGCGGGGTTGGGGGGGGGTTATCCCCCCGGCTGGGGGGTCTGAGGGAAAGCAGGTCCCCAGTGGGGGTTCGGGGGGGAAGGCCCCAAAGAAAAAATTGCCTTGTAAAATTATATTGTAATTTCATTGTAAATCTCGACCGTTCATTATAAGGTCGCAGATCTAACAGTAGAGATTATGTTAGGGTTTTTTCCCTAGAAGGAAACCCTCTTTTATGAGGGAAATGTATTACGGCTATGGATGATGGTGAATATTGTATTCTGAGAGAGGAGACTGTGAGAGAAAGAAGAGGAAGTTACAGTGGGTTTTGCTATAGGTTGTATCCCTTCATTTGCTAGATAATAATAAAGGAAGGACCTGGCAATTTCTCTGGTGGACGCAGCGCACACTGGGTGAACCATGTAAATCTGTGTCTCTCTTGTATTGTGTGTCTTCTATGTTTTGTTTCTGAATTTGTTTTATTTTATTTCTCCACGGTCCTATTTTTCTAACAACTAGTATCAGAGCGTAAGGTAACTCGCAGGAAAAGAAGGTTCTTGTTTCAAGTGGGAGCAATTTCAAAAGATGGAAAGTTTAGGGTCGAGAAATTTAATGACCAAAACTACCAGTTATGGAAGATGTAGATGGAAGACTATTTATATCAAAAGGATCTATTCCTACCATTGAGTGGAGTAGCAAAGAAGTTGGTGGCCATGAAGGATGAAGAATGGGAGATTCTTGACAGAAAGGCTCTAGGAATGATACGGTTGAGCCTGGCAGCGTCAGTGGCTTTCAATATTTTGAAAGAAAAGACAATGAAGGGTTTGATGGATGCATTGGCCAAATTGTATGAAAAACCCTCGACGTCAAATAAGGTATTTCTAATGAAGAGATTATTTAATATGAAGATGTCGGAAGGAGGGTCTGTTGCAGATCATTTAAATGAATTTAATACGGTTACTAATCAACTAAGTTCTATAAAAGTGGACTTTGATGATGAGGTTAGGGCTCTTCTAATCTTGTCCTCATTGCCAGAAAGCTAGAATGGCTTGGTCATGGTTGCAAGTAACTCTGTCTCTAGTTCAAATACTTTAAAATTTGATGATGTTGTTGGTGTTATCCTTAGTGAGGAAATGCGACGGAAAAGCACAGGTGAGACATTAGGAAATGCGTTGAACATGGAGAACAGGGGAAGACAAAAGGATAGAGGAAAGGGCTCAGGA
>ML802053.1:91872-162555 GCA_009831015.1 Picea engelmannii
TTCAATTCACCCATCCTCATGGCCCATACCCATAGCCAAGACCTGGAAGCTCGCTTCAACACCTTGCAATCTAGTTTCCTCGAGACCCAAAAAGAAGTGAAACAACTCAGTGCTACTATTTCCTCCATTGATACATCCATTAATACAACCATAAATGCATCCATGTAGTCCTCAATGGAGGAAGTCAAACAAGAACTGACCACCCATATTGAATCTGTCTTTGCATCACTCTGCACCAAACTGAAGATCCCTATAGATGACCCTTTCTCTGACGCACCTCCAAAGACTAAAGGTGAACATTCCTCCCATTCCCATACCTTTTAGTGCCATCACTTTCAACATGACCTATGCCTTCCACATGTGGATGTGACCAAATTTGATGGCTCGGACCCCACTGGTTGGGTCACCCAAATGGAACATTATTTCTCTTTATACGGCATTACAGATGACTTGGCCAAACTCTGGTATGGTTTTCTCCATCTAGATCAAAAATGTTGGCAATGGTGGCAATGGAGAAAAACTTCCCGTCAAGGGTATATTGCTTGGACCCAATTTGTGACTGAGCTTTATGAACGCTTTGACACTGACACCAACCATTTGGGTCGTTTGACAAAGTTGAAACAATCTGAAACAGTAGAAGACTTCATAGCTACATTTGAGTGCCTGGCTTTTCGAACAGAGGGCATGAATGATGCTTTCTTTTGAGAGTGTTTTATCAGTGGCCTCAAGGATGAGATTTGGGCCCATGTCCTCATGGATCGACCTTCAAGTTGGGTGGAGGCTACTAAAAAAGATAAAGAAGAAAAACAGGTTGTATCCTCTCAAAACCGTAAACCCTCCTTTATCCCTCACCCTAAACCCGTAAATACCACTACTCCCTCTGCCCCATTAAAGATCCAAAAATTGACCAGGGCTGAAATGGTTGAATGCCAACTCAAAGGCCTTTGTTATAATTGTGATGACAAATATTTCTCGGGCCACAAGTGTAAGGAACAAAATCTTTTTATGGCCATCTCTGAGGATACTTTGGAAGAGGATTTTGAAACTCCCCTTGTTCCTGAGTCACCTGAAATCACTAACATAACCCCTCCCTCAGACACTCCCGAAGTGGAACAGATCATTTCCCTCAATGCTCTCACTGGCTTCTTCACCCCCCAAACCCTCAAGTTAATCAGTTACATCAAGCATTGGAAGGTCATCATTCTGGTTGATAGTGGAAGCACCCATAATTTTATTCATCGCCACATTGCCCAAGAAACCCATTGCTACATCCATGTCATCAAAAATTTCCAAATCATGATTTCCAATGGTGGTTCCATGAAATGTGGAGGGCACTGTGAAAATGTGCATCTCCAAATTGGTGACTACCACCTAAAATCCCATATGTTTACTATCGACATGGGCGGTTGTGACATTGTGTTGGGTGCAGACTGGCTAAGGACTTTGGGTCCCATTCTCATAGATTTTAAGGAATTAACCATGCAATTCAACCAGGAAGGCCACCAATATAAATTCCAAGGCATCATTGTTGGTTCACCTAAGGTCATTAGTTCCCATCGCATGGAAAAGCTGCTCAAAAAAGGTCATTATGGTGTCATTGCCCAACTCCATGCCATACAAGCAACAGAGACACCCCCAGTGTTGGAAGACCTCCAAACCCTCCTTTCTAAATATCAAATGGTATTTTCCACTCCCCAAGGACTCCCTCCTTCCTGTGTTGTTCATGATCATTCCATTCCCCTTGTACCTAGAAGCCTTCCTCCCAATATTTGTCTATATTGCCACCCCTTTTCAGAAAAAGATGAAATTGAGAAAATGGTCTAGGAACTCCTTACTAAAGGCGTTATCCACCCTACTACGAGCCCTTACTCTTCTCCTGTAGTCATGGTCCTGAAGAAAGAAGGTTCTTGGAGAATCTATCATGACTTCTGTGCCCTCAACAAACTGACCATTAAAGACTAATTTCCCATTCTTGTCATTGATGACCTCCTAGATGAATTGAGTGGTGCCCAATTCTTTACTAAACTTGATCTTTGCTCAGGCTATCACCAGATACGTATGAAAGAGGCAAACATTCCCAAGATGGCCTTTTGAAATCATGAGGGCCACTATGAGTTTTTGGTCATGCCCTTTGGCTTGTGTAATGCCCCCTCCACCTTCTAAAGCCTCATGAATCATGTCTTTCGTCCTTTTCTCCATCGTTTTGTCTTAGTTTTCTTTGATGATATCCTCATCTATAGAAAAACCTGGACATACCATCTTACTCATGTGGATCGAGTTCTCCATCTACTCTCTTAGCACCAACTTTTCCTGAAACGGTCTAAATGTGCCTTTTGTGCCTCAGAAGTAGAATACTTGGGTCATCTGGTTGGAAAGAATGGCGTCAGGGTGGATCCAAAAAATATTGAAGCTATGCAAGACTAGTCTCACGTAAAGACTCTCAAAAGATTGCGTGGATTTTTGGGCTTAACAGGGTATTATCGCAAGTTTGTTAAAAATTATGGAAAGATTGCAGCACCTGTCACTGCTATCGTGAAAACGAACTCTTTCACTTGGACTCCAGCCACTTCTCAAGCTTTCCAAACCTTGAAGATGGTCATGTGCACCACTCTGGTTCTGGCCCTTCCTGATTTCAAAAAGACCTTTGTGTTGGAATGTGATGCCTCAAGGAAAGGAATCAGTGTTGTCCTTATGCAAGAGGGTTGACCTTTGGCCTTCACTAGCAAGCAACTATCTGAAAGGAATCTGGGGAAACCCATCTATGAAAAGGAAATGTTGGCTATTCTACATGATGTTGATCTGTGGCTCCCTTATCTCTTGGGGAAACATTTCCAAATTAAGACAGACCATCAAAGCCTCAAGTACTTTTTGGAACAACACATTTCCTCCCTGGAGCAACAAAAATGGGTGACTAAACTATTTGGATATGATTATGAGATCATTTAAAAGAAAGGAAAAGACAATGTGGTGGTGGATGCACTATCCCAAAAATATGAATATGAAGGATCCCTTTTTTCTCTTTCCTTCATTGTACTAGATTGGCTCCAAGTTGTTCGCCAGGAATGGCTACAAGATCCCAAAATTTTGCATCTGATCCAACAATTGTAGACCAAGGTTCCAGTTCCCCAAGGTACTCTTGGCTCCAGGATGAGCTTCGATACAAAGGCCATTTGTATTTAAGTAAACAATCAAAGCTTAAATCCATGGTACTTTTTGAGCTTCATGCTACACCGACAGTGGGGCACTATGGGTTCACCAAAACCTATGACAGGGTCAAATGTTCTTCTTTCTGGGATCGTATGAAATAGAAAATCTATAATTTTGTCACTGAATGTGATGTGTGTCAATGCAACAAGGGAGAAACATTCAAATCTCTGGGCACACTACAACCTCTTCCGATTCCACCTGCTATTTTGAAGGATATCTCTATGGACTTTACTACCAGCTTACCCAAATTGGGAAATAAATCATTCATAATGGTGGTTATGGATCGTCTTTCTAGGTATGCTCATTTCTGAGCTCCTCAACACCCATTTAATGCACCCACAGTGGCTCAAATTTTCATGGACCAAGTCTTCAAGCTTCATGGCATGCTGCACTCTATTGTTTCTGATCGTGACTCAACTTTCACAAGCAATTTTTGGCAATAACTGTTCAAGCTACAGGGCACCCAATTACATCTTAGCACAGCTTATCATCCCTAGACTAATGGTCAAATGGAAGTTGTCAACAAGTGTTTGGAAACATATATGAGGTGTTTTGACTCTAAAAAGAAAAATCAGTGGGCTCAATGGTTACCCCTAGCTGAATGGTGGTACAACACTTCCTACCATACAGCTACACGCATGACTCCTTTTGAAGCGGTATATGGACAGAAGCCACCTTCAGTTCTCTCATACTTATTGGGTACCTTGAAGGTCCAAGTAGTTGAACAAACACTTACAGTTTGAGAGGATATTCTTTGTACCCTCAAAGAGAACTTGGTCATGGCACAGAATCGTATGAAGCAACAAACAGATCAAGGTCACTCTGAATGTCAATTTGCAGAAGGGCATCAGGTGTTTCTATGACTGCAGCCATACAAGAAAACTTCCCTCAAGGACGAGCATTGTCAGAAGCTAGCACCCAAATTTTATGGTCCTTATACAGTTCTCAAGCATGTGGGAAAAGTTGCCTATCAGTTAGCTCTGCCCAATCATTTGAAGCTACATCCTGTTTTTCATGTTTCATGCTTAAAGAAGGTGATTGGAACTAGGTGCCAAATTCAAACCAACCTTCCCGAGTTATATGAAGAAGGATCCATTTGGCTACAACCAGAAGCAGTTTTCGACCAGCATGAGCATCGCCTGCATTATAGAACCATCAAGGAAGTGCTAGTCCAGTGGAACGATACAACTCCAGCAGATGCCACTTGGGAACCAACTACCATTCTGCAACAGTTTCCACATCTCAAGCCTTGAGGACAAGGTTGTTTTTAAGGGGGCGGACATGTTAGGGTCCTAACCCACACATAGGTGGAGCAATATATTCAGATGTAATAAAGGTCATTATTAACAAGGCCTTTCAATAAAATAAAATAAGGCGGATGTAAGAGGACCTAATAGAAGCTTCCACTTCAAGAAGGATATTCCTCTAGATGCTTCTCTTGATAGACATATTTAGTATAAATAAGGGTCGAGGGTATGAAAACCCTAGCTTGGAGATTATTGTAACAAAGAATTGCTCAACTGGAGGTTGTTCTTATATCATTTATGTGTTATTGTGGAGATTATGCTGGTTATATTACTGTTATTCTTCCATTTCTAGCATTTTATTTCTGTTCTGCATACTTTTTATATCCGGTATATTACAGGTTCTCTGCGGTGCAAAGTGGTAATGCACAAAAAATAATGGTGTGAACTAAATTTAGCACTACGCGGTGTATATTAGGTGTGCACATGCATAATATTGGTGCGCGTGGTGTGCAAAATATTGGCATAGTGCAGAGGAATGTTGTTGGTGCACACACAATGTGGGTATATTCCTATTGTGCAATATTTTAATTAATGGTGCATGCGAAGTACTGGTGTGCAGTGGGAGAATACTAAAATTTGGCATGGTGCAGTGCATAGAGTGAAATGCATGCGAAATATTAGCATGTAACACAAGAATTTTGTGCAGCAGGTATTAATGCATGAACCAAAATTTTGCACGGTAGATATTGGCGCACAACACAAAAGTAGTGTGCACCAGTTATTGGCCTGAAATAAAAGTGATTCACATTGGTTAATGGTGCACAGAACATGTGCTACCCTATGGTGTTGCTACATAGGCTAAATATGGGTGTAAATTTGATGCAGGAGCATCATCAACATCAAGCGAGCCAGCGCGGAAGCGAAGGATAGCTGGACAAGTGCCAGCACATATTTTGAAATTTCCTTGAAGTTGTCGTGCAATCTTAAATGAGCCACTAAGATGAGGCACACTTGTATAATGTAGATGGACCTTGAGATATTTTCTCTCGTCCTTAGTGGGTAGGAGGCATTTAAAGTAGTTAATGCAGGTAGATAGGAATTAATTCTAGATTAGACTGTTTGAAAGCGCAAGAGGGAAATGGGATATAGACACCCTCATTGTGTATTGTAACATTAGACAAAGATTATTATGAAGCATTGGAGCAAGGGCATACAGAGAGATGTGTAAGAACACCCATGTATAGATATTTGAATTAATAGAAGAGTTGATTCAAATTCATGGTTTTGTGTTGTTCTCTGTGTATTGATGTTGAATGATATGCTCATGAATGTTTGCTTCTTCTTATACATTTTCTTTATATGTTGTGTATATTATTTCATGTTTGAGTTGAAGTCTGAGAGGAAGTAGGAATGAATTTCAATTGTTTCTCTATCTGAGCCAAAGGATTCCTGCAAGGAGTGTAGTCGAATTGTCCGCAAGGAGTGCGTTGACAGAGGGTTCAGATAGAGTAACGTTTGTTCTCGATTCATTCCTGAGTGCAGACAGGAACAGGAGCCATGCAAGGAGTGCACAGGCTGAGTGAAGTTCAGGGTTGCGAACCTGAGCAAGAGTTGAAGGACTGTTGTTGCAGGTGTGCGCAGAGTCAAAAGGATTCAAACACTTGAGGTGTTTGAAGGTTGTCACAAGGAGTGCGTGCAAGGGCCTTTTATAAAAGCTCATGAAGGATAAGGCCTACGGAGTTGTTGAAGGAAAATGCAGGGAAGTCATGACTGGAAGAATTTAGAAGGCATCACAAGTTTGCACACAAGTGGATGAGTTCCGCGAAGGAACACTTAGTCATTTTGCAGATTTCACCAAGGAAGGAACGGGTGGTCGGTATTCTCCAAGGAGAATTCACGACATCCCGTGAGCCGTTAGATCTCACAGAGGTGCAGGGGAGATACGCTGAGTATTCCCAAAGGGTTCAAGCTCAAGAGGGATAGAACTGTTGATCCGAGTCACAAGGGTCGTCGGATTTACACGTGATTTCGTATATCGGGGTTTCGTGGGTTGAAACTCTGAAACATTTGCAACAGGAATCACGAAATCATGATACACGATATCCCAATAGCTAAAGGGAATAGTGTGGGGCCACAAGGGTCAGTAGATAGACAAGTGGCACGCCTTATTGGGGTTTCATAGCGAGAAGTCTCGATACATATGCATTAGGATTCACGATATTGCGAACTCCGAAATGCCGATAGAGTGGAGGACCATCGAATAGTCAACTCGCACGTGTGTCGGAGTTTCGATATATCGGAAATCGGAAGTCGGGGATACAAGTTACTCGACATCGCGAGCACCAAATTCGCGATAGGGAAAGTCCCAATAGAGACAATAAAAGGCCAGCATTGATTGGTTCTTGGGTCTCAGGGATTCGAGAGACCTACACTCGACCATTGGATTCGCGAAGTCACAAGTTCCGATCTCCCGAGTGTAAAGAGGATATCCCATGGAGATTTTTGTGGGTGCAGAATTCTCGATAGGGAATTAGAAGAGCCTTAAAGTTCTTCGGGCAGTGAAGGAGGAAAGATCATGTGAGTCAATGTAGACCTTCCGACCTGCGGGTGTGTTGAGAGGGCGTTGACATCAGTTTGGTATCGGAGCACAGAAAGGTTCTTTGCTTTTTGTAGTAGAGAAGAAGAGAATTCACCATGCCTCCTAGGAGAAGGGACATGCAATCACCCGATCCAGAGGATAGGGAAATTCCGAGAAGAAGAGGCAGGAAGATGACAGACCCAGCTGCGGAGAGATAAATGTGTGATCTATGAGCTAGACTCAAAGACATGGAGACAAATCAAAGATGCACAGCTAGTGCAGGGGATCTGAGTGAGTCCGAAAGTGAAGTTGAGGCTGAACGAGAAGAGGAAGTTGCAAATGAATATGCTTCAAATGAGCATTTTATCAGAGCTATTTCAAGGATGGGTGCAAGAGCGAAGATGGACATTCCAGTTTATGAGGGAAAATTGGATGCAGAAGAGCTTCTAGACTGGATTAGAGCTCTGGACACGTACTTCAACTATGAAGACGTTGAAGAAGACAAGAAGGTCAAGCATGTTGTCACTAGATTAAAAGGACATGCAACATTGTGGTGGGATGAACTACAATCTAACAGACGCTGCAAGGGCAAGCAGAAGATCAAGAGTTGGGATCAAATTATCACAAAGATGAAAGAAAAATTCATCTCTAGAAACTATCAAATTACTCTGTTTAGGAGAATGCAGAACCTGAGATAGAAGTTGATGACAGTGAAAGAATACACTGAATAATTCTACAAACTGAACATCAGGGCAGGTCATCGAGAGAGCGATGATGAGAAAGTTTCCAGATACATGAATGGCCTGAGATATGATATCCAAGATGAGATGAGCATGGTAACCATCCGAATGGTGGAAGATGCTTATCAAATGGCTCTGAAAGCTGAAAAGAAGCTGAGCCGAAAGTAGAGTCAGAGGGGCCAAGGCAAAAGTCATCCCAAAGGAAAATCAGTTGCCTAGGATAAGTACCATAAGCCCAAGGAGGATTGGAAGTTCAGGTATGAGCCTAAATGAAAACGAACTGAGAGAGGTGGAACCTCACAGTGAGGGCCATATGTTGAATAGAGAGGAAAACATACTGAGCAGAGAGGAGATTATGCCGACAACAACACTTTTCCTCATACTAGAGGTAGAGGAAGAGGAAGAGGTGGAGTAATCACATGCTTCACATGTGGAAAGGATGGGCACAAGTCTTATGAGTTTCCAAAGAAAAAGAAAGATGTTGGAGAATCTTACATCACCGAGGCGCAGAGGCGGGATGTTGAGGTGGAAGACGCTGAAGGCGTAAGATCGCTGATGATGCGAAAATTCCTTTTGACACCAGAGAAGGAGGTGGAGAGTTCATTCCAAAGGACCAAACTTTTCAGGACTGCTTGCAAGACCAAAGACAGGGTATGCAAGGTCATCGTGGATAGTGGTAGCATGGATAATCTTGTTTCAACCGAGATGGTAGAGAAAATGGAGCTGGAGATGATTGGTCATCGAAGCCCATACAGAGTTTCGTGGCTACAGAAAGGACACTAGGTAACTGTCACTAAACAATGTTTAGTTGAATTCAAGAAAGGAGGATATAATGATAAGATATTGCGTGATGTCATTCCTATGGATGTTTGTCATCTATTGCTGGGTAGACCATGGAAATATGATAGAAATGTGATTCATGATGGGAGAATGAACACATACACCCTGGAGAAGAATGGGAGGACACACATGTTGCTTCAGATTAAAGATAAGGAGGTGAAGCTAGAGGTAAGCAACACAGTACTTCTCATGAGTGGGAAGGAACTCCTTAATGAAGTTAAGAAGAAGGAGGATCCACAGTTTATTGTGGTCAGAAAACCGAGGATTGTTCTAACTAGCACAAGAGTGGATGATTTACCAGATGAAGTTTAGGAACTACTGGAAGAGTTCGCTGACATAGTGGTGGACAAATTACCTCATTCATTGCCACTGATTAGGAGTGTGAGCCATCATATTGATCTCATACCAGGAGCCAATTTGCTAAATAAAGCCATGTACAGATTGACACCATAGGAAAATGAAGAGGTTAAAAGATAAGTCCAAGACTTGTTGGACAAAGGATTGGTCAGGGAAAGCTTGAGTCCATGTGTTGTTCCAATAGTACTCAGTTCGAAGAAAGGCGGAGGCTGGAGGATGTGCACTAACTCAAGGGTGACCAACAAGATAACCATTAGGTACATATTTCTATTGCCAAGGATGGATGATCTGATGGATTTCTTGAGTGGAGAAAAGTATTTTTCAAAGATTGATTTGAAAAGTGGTTATCACTAGATCCGCATGAGAGAAGGTGATGAGTGGAAGACAACATTCAAGACAAATGAAGGTTTGTATGAATGGCTTTTTATGTTGTTTGGCTTGAAAAATGCACCGAGTACCTTCATGAGGTTGATGAACGAAGTCCTGAGGGAGTTTATCGGAAAATTTTTCATTGTGTATTTGGATGATATACTGGTTTACAGTAAAATAGTGGCAGAGCATCTGAAGCATTTGGCTACAGTGATGCAGAAATTACAACAAGAGAAGTTGTTGATTAACATGAAGAAGTCCTCGTTCATGAAGACAGAACTCATTTACTTGGGATTTTTTGTTTCGGCAAATGAGTTGAGGATGGATCCAGATAAGGTGGAGGTAATCAAGAATTGGCCATCACCGAGAAGTATTTTTTAGGTGAGAAGTTTTCACGGATTAGCTAGTTTCTACCGAAAATTCATCAGGAATTTCAGTGGAATTAGTGAAACGGTGATGGATATAGTGAAGAAAAGACACAAGTATTTTCACTGGATAGAAGAGGCTGAGAAAAGTTTGAATATGTTGAAGAGGAAGATCACGGAACAACCAGTTTTGGTGTTGCCGGATATCCAGAAAACATTTCAGGTGAAATAGGATGCAAGTAGATTTGCAATCAGGGCAGTCTTAAGTCAGGAAGATAGGTCGATAGCATACTTTAGTGAGAATTTGAAGGAAGCGAAGGTGAAGTAATCCACTTATGATAAGGAGTTCTATGATATCATTCAGGCACTGAAGAAATGGAGGCATTACTTGATCCCGAAAGAGTTTGTCTTGTACAGTGACAATCATGCACTGCAGTTTGTGACTCAACAGGAAAAGTTGAATCAGAAACATGTCAAATGGGTTGAGTATATGCAGTATTTCACTTTTGTGATTAAAAATATTTCTATTAATTCTAACAAAGTGGTTGATGCTTTGAGCAGGAAGTGTTTGTTGTTACAGGAGTTCAAAGTCGAAACGTTGGGTTTTGATGATCTCAGAGACATGTACGCTGATGATCCATATTTTAAGGAAGCATATGAAGTAGCTGAGAATCCAATTCTCAGAGACCGATGCCAATGGATAGACTACATGATCCAAGAAGGATTACTATTCAAGGGTAATCAATTGTGTATTCCGAAATGCTCCATGAGGGAGAATCTGTTGAAGGAAAAACACAGTGGAGGACTGGCAGGACATTTCGGTCATGAAAAAACATTCGCAAAGATGAATGAGTCATATTTTTGGCCGAGCATGTGAGTGGATGTCAAGATATTCATGAATAGATGTAGAATTTGCCATCATTCGAAGGGAAGAAAGCAAAATGCATGGTTTTATCAACCATTACCCATACCAGAGAGGCCATGGGACGCGATTAGCATGGATTTTGTATTGGGGTTGCCAAGAACACAAAGAGCTGTTGATTCAATCTTTGTGGTGGTGGATAGATTTTCCAAAATGGAACACTTCATTCCATGTCAGAAAACCAGTGAGGCAACTCACATTACAAATCTATTTTTCAAAGAGGTCATTCGACTTCACAACTTACTAAGAAGTATAGTTTTGGATCGAGATACCAAATTCATAGGGCATTTTTGGAGGACCTTATGGAAGAAGTTGGGAACTAACTTGGCATTTAGTTCATCTTATCATCCTAAAATGAATTGACAGATGAAATTGGTCAACAGAAGTATGGGAGACTTGCTGAGAAGCTTGGTGACAGAACACCACAACCAGTGGGATAGTATATTACCACAGGCAGAATTTGCTTATAATGATTCAGTGAATCAGAGCACAGGCCAGAGTCCATTTCAAGTTGTCTAAGGCATGCAGCCGAGAGGAATTTCTGAACTGAGAGATTCAGAACAGACTGTGATTAGGAGTGCTAGTGCAGAAGAATTCGCAGAGGCGATGAAGGAACTTCACAGCAAGGTGAAGGAGCGATTGCAGAGTTCAAGCCAAGAGTATAAGCGTACAACAGATCAGCATAGAAGACAACTTCAGTTTGAGGTTGGTGACTTGATTCTAGCACATTTGAGAAAAGAAAGGTTCCCGAGAGGAACATACAACAAGTTAAAGATGAAGAAAATCAGGCCATGTAGGGTCTTGAAGAAATTTGGGGTGAATGCTTACGAGATTGAATTACCTGATGGGATCAGAATTTCTCCGATATTCAATATCTTTGATTTATACCCATACAGAGCTAAGGAAACAGGGACTGGATATGAGCAGCCAATGATCCAATGGACAAAGAAAATGCTAGTTGCAGATAAGCTGTAGATGGAGTGCATACTGGACAAGAGAGTGAGCAAGAGGACCAGGCGAAAGAAATACTTTGAGTATCTGGTCAAGTGGAAGAACCATCCAGTTGAAGATGCTAGTTGGGAGAATGAAGCAAAGATCCAGAAGCATGGATAGACCGTGCGTGAGCTCATGGACAGGAGCCCATGAAAATTTTCAAGCGAGGGAGTATGATGTAGGAGCATCATCAACATCAGGTGAGCCATCACGGAAGCGAAGGACAGCTAGACAAGCGCCAGCACATATTTTGAAATTTCCTTGAAGTTTTTGCACAATCTTAAATGAGCCACTAAGATGAGGTGCACTTGTACAATGTAGATGGACCTTGAGCGATTTGCTCTCGTCCTTAGTAGGTAGGAGGCATTTAAAGTAGTTAATGAAGGTAGATAGAAATTAATTCTAGATTAAACTATTTGAAAGCACAAGAGGGAAACGGGATATAGACACCCTCCTTGTGTATTGTAACATTAGACGAAGATTATTATGAAGCATTGGAGCAAGGGCATGCAGAGAGCTGTGTAAGAACACCCATGTATAGATATTTGAATTAATAGAAGAGTTGATTCAAATTCATGGTTTTGTGTTGTTCTCTGTGTATTGATGTTGAATGATATGCTCATGAATGTTTGCTTCCTGTTATACATTTGCTTTATATGTTGTGTATATGATTTCATGTTTGAGTTGAAGTCTGAGAGGAAGTAGGAATGAGTTTCAATTGTTTCTCTATCTGAGCCAAAGGATTCCTACAAGGAGTGCATTCGAATTGTCCGCAAGGAGCGCGTTGACAGAGGGTTCAGATAGAGTAACATTTGTTCTCGATTCATTCTTGAGTGCAGACAAGCACAAGAGCCGTGCAAGGAGTGCACAGACCGAGTGAAGTTTAGGGTTGCAAACCTGAGCAAGAGTTGAAGGATTGTTGTTGTAGGTGTGCACAGAGTCAAAAGGATTCAAGCACTTGAGGTGTTTGAAGGTTGCCACAAGGAGTGTGTGCAAGGGTCTTTTATAAAAGCTCAGGAAGGATAAGGCCTGCGGAGTTGTTGAAGGAAAACACAGGGAAGTCGAGGATACAAGTTACTCGACATTGTGAGCGCCGAATTTGTGATAGGGAAAGTCCCGATAGAGAAAAGAAAAGGCCAGCATTGATTGGTTCTCAGGTCTCGGGGATTCAAAAGACCTACGCTCGACCATTAGATTCGCGAAGTCGCGAGTTTCGATCTCTCGAGTGTAAAGAGGAGATCCCGTGGAGATTTTTGTGGGTGCAAAATTCCCGATAGGGAATTAAAAGAGCCTTAAAGTTCTTCGGGCGGTGAAGGAGGAAAGATCATGTGAGTCGACGTAGACCTTCCGACCTATGGGTGTGTTGGGTGGGCATTGACATCAAAATTTTCAAATTTGTGCACGCAAATTCATTTGGATGGTATACAACAGCAGAGAACAAGTGAAGTTCTGCGACAATTTATATTGTTTGAAGGTCATCTTTTTGCAGCCCGTTTTTGAGACCCTAAACATCATTTTTAGCTATTCAATAACCCCGAGAATAGAGTGTACCTACCAAGGTTTACTCTATCTCTGTAGCTCAAATGAAATATCTCATAGAGATTTTTATAATGGTGTAAATTGTTCGTCAAAAAGAGATTTTATGAGGAAGTTACAAGACAAATAGTGGAGGGTAAATTTTAAGACCCAACTGACTTCGAATGGCCATAACTTTCTGCTCCAGAATCAGAATGAGGTGCAGGAGTAGTCTATGGAAGTATATTAAACCATAGAAGACACTCCTAGAGATGAATTAAAATTATGGGCATGTTAAAAATGTTTAAGATGGCACAAAAGGTACATGTATCATTCCAAACCAAAAACACTAATTAGCCTAGAACTTCAACAGGTTGTAACTAGCAGCCCAAAACCCAGAAAGAGGTGAAATTTGGAGAGACTATCCAAAATATGTATATGAAGAAAAAAAAATTGAGATCTTACCAAAAATCCAATGGATTAGGTACAAAAATGCATAATTACAACGCATATTTGCACCAAGTTGAAGTGTGAACATGAGAAATTAATGGACAATTTTCAAATGACCAAAACTTTATGCTCAAGACTCATAATTGTGCAAGGGAGAAGTCATTAGAAAGGCATTGGATAGAGGAGTCTAATTATCCACCCAGAAAATTGATTTGGGAAAGTTAAAAAATTTTAGTTATTAAGAGGTGAGAAGGATGAAATTTAGTTAAATATAAGCAGAGGTACTCAGGGAAAGAGTGTTATGGCAAAAATCTTTCATAAGATGATCAAAAGCCAAGAATACAAAATGTTAAGGTATGAATCTGGGTGAAGCCATAAAGTCTTTGGAAGCTGTTGGAGCCACCTTTTCAGCTGGTTTAAAAGTAATTTTTTACAACCAAATGTTGGTCTTTAAGTTCTCTTTTGCTTCGTGACATTTACCAACTAAAAATCTTAGTAGTCCTAACTTGCAAAATAGCAAAGGGTGTTATGTTTCATAAGTCACCACCTTTTACTGTTAAATGAGATTTTTTAATTTTTGTACCTCGAGATATCATGCTTCAGGAGTTACAAGTCACGAGATTTACAAGACCGGATGTGCGAAGTCACGAAATGTTTTTAAAATATTACCTCAGGTTAAAGCTGAGAGTAAAATTCCTTAAACCCTAGTCAAGTGCTGTCGAGATTTCACGTCTCGGTGTTCACTCTCTCCAAAAACCTTACCGTCATAACTCCGATACGCGAAGCCATGAGACTTTTACATAAGTAACCCAAGTTAATGTCAGGGGTGATTAGTTTTTTGACCATGGTTAAATTCTGTCAAGATTTCGTGACTCGGCATACACACCTCCCAAAAGCTATACCTTTGAAACCCTGAGTGGTGAAGTCACGATATTGCTTAAATATTCATTAATTAAAACACCTAATCTGGTTTACTTTCTAGTTTAAATGGATCACATCATCGCGATCTCGGGATTTTGCGACTCGACATACGCTCCTCCCGGAAACTATACCTTCAAAGCCTTGAGTTGTGAAGTCGTGATATAAATTAAAAAATGATTAATTAAACACTTAATCCTATTAACATTCTTGCTTAACTAAATCTACTCATCGCTATCTCGAGTTTTAGAGGCTTGAAAGGTTAGAGTGAAAACTCCTGATACGGAAAACGTCGAAAGGTTGATTAAAGTTTAAGAAATCCTAATTAAAGAATCTAAGCCAGCTTAATCAGTGATTAATACAAATAATAATATGCACAGTCTACGAGGTAAATTTAAATTTTCCTTGTGCCAACTTGTGTCATGAACCATTGAAATTTATGGCATTAATTGGAAATGAGGCGAAGTGACAAGTAAGGATATGGTTTTTATTGCTAACTCTATCTCTAAAAATGATTTGACCATTCTATTCATAAGGACATCGAGGTTTTAAATGGTTGAAGATATATATATTTTTCTTTAGTGTCACAAAGCTCATTTCTATTTTACGTAGAGAAGCTTTTCTGAGCAAACTGATTTCTGTATGTATATATATTTTTACCGCAGGAGAGCTAAATCAAAATCCTCTGTCATGGCCTCACAAAAAGTGTCCAAGGCAAGTGTTGAGAGTTCAGGGCAAGGCTCAGATAATGTTTCTGATACTTCACCATGAAGTTTTGATTCTGTCAGAACCTGGTCATACATTTCCGAGATTCTGCAGTCCAAATTGGTAGACTATTCAGATGATTCCAATGACAATGAGAAGGACGACTTGGCCACCAAATACAAGATCGTTGTCCAAGCAGAAATGCATAAAGTAGCTTCCAGGCCACATCTTCTTCCTTACTATGATATGATTCGATGGGCGCTAGACCATGTAGATATCCCAACCAAAACCATCATCAACGAGAAGAAGGTCACCATTGGGACCTTTAGACCAGAACACTTACAGGAGATGTACAAATTGTCATCCACACTGAACTTCACATATAATGTCAAGTTTCTAGAGGATTTCAAACAGAAGGAATGTGAGTAATACGGAAAAAGTTTATCTGATTTGATCAGGGAATGGGTCTCACACCCCGCGAAGTTCAGGGTGGACAGTAACGTTGTTTATTCAATCTCTTCTTTGGAACCACAATTCAAATACATAGCAATGATGGCATGCAGATTATATGGGAGGGAGGACACCACACATTTATTTCTCCAGTGGGTGCCTCTGATGCATATAGTCACCGAAAGTTGTTCTTTCGACTGGGCCAAGTTGTTGTAGAATAGTCTGACTAGCCGAATTACAGAGTATCAGACGCGGAGAGCGAGCGGGAAGGCCGCTTCATTTTTTATGTCCACATACATCATGGACACCGTGTGTTTCATGATGCCTTTTCCCTTAATGAGCTAGAGTTGGGCTCCATCAGATGCTAAGCCTATCCATGTCTACCATTCAAAGCTTTGGGAGGACAAGGTCTCAAATTTTATATACGAAATTTTCAATTGGGTAATGGTATCGATGCATGTCACCATATTCGGTAATCCACCACCCAGGATCTCAGATAGCATCGTGGTTAATTTGAGTAGTGTGGCCGACTAGTATGTGGAAGCAAAATTTTCATACATCAGGGTTTTCAGCGCCTCTATTCCTATGCATGCTCTACCATTATTTATACCCGATAGGTTGGCTTGTCATGAGATCACAAGTCAAACCGTGATTGGTGGCATAAGCAAAGAGCTGAAAGGATACTCGAAGAAGGTATGGCCACTGTTACCTATTCATTTGAACACCTATTCTTTATTATATTTTGGGCATGCAAAGGCCGAGGCAGCAACCTTGGAATATATTAAATTGGTCCACATTGAATTCAAGAAACATGACCCACACAAGGTCGTGAGTAATCACTTGGCTATTTGTGGCCTTAAAAGATATGAGAACAAGAATTCACCTCATGATGACATTTTTCGAGGCATGAGATATTATGTCGAGGTTTTGGCCTGGATACAAGACATGTCACCAGAAGGGAGGGTTGATGTTTTAAAATTCCAAGAACATCGAAAAAGATGCCTTCCCCCAGTATTACAGGGTGAGAATTTAATGACCGTAGAGGTGCAGCAAACAGAAGCTGAAGGCTCCAAAGATTCAGCACCCGGCCAAGAAGAACACCAGGATAAGAAAGAGCAAACTGGGGGCCTAAAACAGGAAGCCAAAACTTCCAACCCTCCAAGCGAGCCAACCTCGGTTGTTACTCCAGGGAAATCATCTAAGCAGGTCTGTAATCCCATCGTTTCTATTACCCCCCTATAGTCCATAAAGGGGGTCCCAGATGTAGGTTGGGTTTTCGATGAAGAATTAATGCCCATAACAATGGAAGAGCTACCTCCGAATGAATTATTCTTCTATAAGAAGAGAAAGGCTATCATAAAACAAGAACTTTACCAAGAGGCAGGTATAGTATCAAAGAAATTTAAAATTTTGACTAATGGGAGAGCTATGAAAAAGGAGGAATTTGCAACTCAAATAGCAGTAACATTGGGGGATTTCGCTATAGCTAACCAATATTCAGTCGAGACCCTAAAGGATCAGCTGAAGAAAAAAAATTGTTTGATCAAAACATTAGAGGCTAAACTAGCTACAGCAGAGGCCGCTGCTAAAGATCAGGAAAATACAGGTTTAGAACAAGCTAGAGTAGTTGATCAAAATGAAATCGAGCAGCTCAAAGATGATCTCGAACAAACACAGATGATGGTTCAGACAAATCAGATACAGATAGGCTAGCAAGGAGAATTGATAGAGCATCTACAAGCCAAGTTAGACTTCGCCAAAAGCCAGGCAATCAATATCGGGATATTTCAATCCCAAGCTATAGAAATTAGAAAAAGAGTGTCGGCGGCTCAACAAGGTCTACTTGATAAGGTGGAAACGATTCAAAACAACTGCTAACTCCTTGATTGAGTATTGAAAAACCTCACTCTTAGAGAAAAAGACGTTGGGGCAGCTCGGGTTACTTTCCAGAAGGCTATTATAGCCACGACGAGAAGGCAAACAGGCAGTAGTCCCAGGTTTTCTATCTCAGAGAATACCCAAGGTAATATCTTGTTGAAAGAATGGGAGCGTAACATATCTGAAGGAAGAAAACAAGCTAGAGAGGTAAGAAAATCTTGTGAAGAAACCTTCGGTTTTCTAGATGGGAGTTGGTTGGGTTCCGATGATGAAAGTAGCACTGAAGTACTAGGTCAGATCAATACAGCCAAGCATCTGCTCAATATCAAGGAAAATGAAGAAAGAGAATTGGCTGAAATATCACAAATAACCCAGGCAGATATACTCCAAATAGATAAATGGATAATTAAGCCGAGTGTACAATTATGTTCTATCAGTGCCAAAGACCAATAGGTGGAAGGAAAGTTTCCACAATTGGCGAAGGATTGTTACACTTTAGAGGCAAATAATCAAGCAAAACCTTCTAAGTTGATATCCCAAATGGAGGAGAAGTGCGTCATTTTCATAGAGCATGTGAAGAGGCAGGTTTCTGGTACCAAATAAGGATAGAAACAAAGAATTGAAACGTTTAATCTCCTTTGTTGTAACAGAAAACCTCTGGAACGATTGAGATACTAGACTATAGAAATTTATATAAATATACATTTTGAAGAAAGAACAAGGGATGGACCTATTTTGGTCGATTGTAATAGAGACTCTCTCCTTTTGAATATTAATACAAGGCAATCCGAAGACTCCTAATTCCGTCAAGACTGTGTTATGAGTTTGTTTGCTCCCTGATTTCATGTTCAATTTCATTTCGCACATATATGTTTGATGAATGTTTCACTGCAATTTAGTAAAACCTCTACTGTGGTGATTAATTTTAATTGTCTATATAGTTTACAACTTTTCCTCTGTATCGGATATTAGTAGGTACAAGATCCATGGACTCTTTAAATTTGCATATTTTATACATTCGTCAGTTTTCTTCTCACCTTTTTCTTCTCCTGTTTACAGGGTGAGATTCTCCCTTGATAGGAGCCTCGTGTTATAAACAACTTTATGTTTTTCTCACATTTTCACACACACCAATTATTTGATAGATAACACAGTTATGGGAAAAGGCCTTTGGTTTGTAATTTATCCTTAACAATAAATCATATAGTTCTCTTTTATATGATCGAATTGAGACAACATTTAAAACTTTGAAGCTTTATTTTAATTTTACTGTTCCTCTATGTCTGTCCCCATTGTAAGACAGCCTAACATTGAACCCGGTTTGTCAGACCAAACATATATTTCTTTGAATCTTTTCGATACTATTCTTAAAACAGGCACTACCCGGGTAGAACTTGAGCATTTGTGGGCTGCGATTGAGTAAGATATAAACATCTAGGAACAATTGGAGGCTAGACAGTAACAACCTAGAATTCAGCCTTAGCTTCCTTTCCCAAGGTTGATGCTTTCCCCTTTATTTATCCTTTATTCACTTCTGGATTCCTAGACATTTTACTTTCTAAGCCTTAAGTACAAACTATGGAACAACATCTTTTCGGTGTCGTTGTCGGGGACAGAGTTATGAAACCTTTTCCCTGGGAGAATGACATTTTTGCAAGTTTCACCCTTTAATAGTGAACAAAGAGTGAACACCCTTCAAAGGATTTTCTTATCTTTCACTTGGCAACTCCACGTTTAAATAAGCTATCATCCGGTCGAAGGAATACCAGACAAAACCTAGAGGGAAAACAAACCACGCCTGTTTTCGATCCTGAAATTTTTTTGAAAGCGAGATGTTCTCTCAAGACAACTACTGTAGTCTACCAGCTTAAGTACCCGCAACCCAAGACCAAGATTTCTTCCAAACCTTCAACTTCGCACAGTTCTCCACTCGAAACCATTAATCCAACCTTATCTCTCTCTGATACTAAAAGTGAAAACCATCCAACAACCTCTAACATATACAAAGGTAAAAACCCCGTAGTGAATTTATCAGCAGTTGATATCCCATTGACTCTTCATTTAGATTTCATGACCTCGTCGAGTATCGAAGAGTATACCATACACCCAGATTCTATGCCTGCGGGTTCCCCTAATTACATTTATTGCAAGTCCGAAGAGCCAAGTCTTTGCATCCCTTATCACCTGTATTTGGTTTTCTCCTCTCACGAAGAAGATAAAGATTCTCTTTTAATGTTCTAGAACCCTCTATACAATACACCACTTCCCTATCCAGTAGTACCAATGGAAGCCGCTAGAGGAGGAGGTGGAGGGTTTTTCAGAGGTGGAGGGGTTTTAGGAGGTGGTGGGGCTCCAGGAGGAGGAGTAGGAGGCCAAGGGCCTCTCCCCCCTCCCAGATTTTTCTCTAAAGTGGCTGCAAGATATGTGCCTTTGGTTCTACCTGTCCCTCTTCATGACCTTCCTAAAAATTATATAAAAAACTTACCTAAGTTTACAAGAGAAGGATACTTGACCGCAGCCAAACATATAAACTTCTTTGATCAGTTCCCAGATATTCTAGGTCTCGAACAAGAAGACATGTATTCAAGGTTGTTTGTTCAAACTTTTGAAGGACAAGTATGAACCTGGTTTTGAAGCCTACCCGCGGGATTGATATTATCCTACGATGCTCTAGAAGACACCTTCCTTAGGCAATGGGGCGAAAGGAAAGACCACTTGTATTATTTGACCAAGTTCGGATCTTTAAAGAAAAAGAATTTGGAAACAATTATGGAATTTATTCAAATATTTAACAAGCTGTATAATAAGATCCTAGCTGAAGTTAAACCATCCCAACTTGTAGCCAAGGTAGCCTTCGCAAGAGCTTTTGAACCTGATTTTTCTCTTCTCTTAAGAGAAAGAAGAGGGGATACCTTAACCCGAATGCAAGATGATGCTGTGGAAATCGAATCTAACATGATGGCTTCTGGCAAGTTGAAAGATAAGGTAGAAATGGGAAATAGAGAAACTAGACATTTTAGGGAACAAGCTGGACCCTCAGGGTCTAATAGATCCACAGATGACAAAATGGATTATATGGCTAGGATAATTAAGGAATTGTCAAATAAAATTTCTAGGATGGAACAGGATCAATCTAAGGCCGATCCTTTCATTAAAATGGAATTCAGGAGAAACCCCAATATTCAAAATCAACAAAGACGGACTAAAAATGAAGATCAGAAAATTCAGACCCCTTTAAAAAACAAAAAATTTATAGGAGGAAATGACCTAGAAGATTTCGAGGGTCTAGAAGAAGATGTGACAAATTTGGGTGATGACTACACTCATCCTTATGTAACTAAAGAATATTATGAGAAGACTTTAAACACACAGCAACCATCAAATGAAGATGATGATATAAATAATATTGACTTCACTATATGTCAAGAAACGAACGATTTTGTAATGGCTGAGATCCAACCTAGGTATAACCTAAGATCTAAAAACAAACCTGTGTTGTTTCCTTAACCCAAAAAAATTCTCCCTAGAGGTGAAGTATACGTGTCAGCCCCAAAATAGACCAAGACATCTACTAACAAAATAAAAGGGGCAGACTTGTTGGATCCCAAAACGAAGGAGGTTGAGACCCAAACAAAGGAAATCAAGACAGCCAATACACAGACACTGGTAAATAAGATCATGAGTAATAAATCAGCCCAGACAAATAAGTTGGAGAAGAGAGAGTTTGAGGTTTCAACCAGAGAAATGGACAAAGTAGTGGTGGTTTTAGTTTTGAAAATGAAATAAATAGGATCAAAATATCAATCCCTCTGGTTGAATTAGTAAAGAATCTTGCATATCGTAAGCAGATAACCAAAGTGATAGGTTTTTCAGATCAATAAAATCAATCCGATGTGATAAAATTGGAAGATGATAAGCCCAATATCACTTTTGGTCCACATTTTTAGGGTGCCAGAGACACCGTTGCTCCTTTCTATATCACCCTAAATGTGCATGATCGACTGTTGCATAACTACATGCTAGACTCTGGAGCTTCACATAATGTGATGCCCAAAATTATTATGGATAGACTAGGCCTTGATATCACCAGACCTTATGGAGATATCTACTCTTTCAATTCGAGAAGAGTTAAGTGCATGGGTATGATAAAAGATTTAGTTGTCACCCTTGCACAGGTCCCATTCAAAAGTGTCCTGATGGATGTAGTTATTGCTGATATCCCCCCAAAGTATGGCTTACTGCTATCAAGGTCGTGGGGAGCCAAACTTGGGGGGTCCCTCTAATTGGACATGACTTACGCCACAATTCTTGTGTTTGGTGGACAACTTACTTGGTTATACATGGAAATGAGGTTAGCCTATAAAGTGAGCGATCCTCAGAATCCTAACAATTTTCCTACTTACATTGTTGATCAAGATCTAGGAAATTGTATTTTGTCTTTTGATGATCGTATAGATAGCTGCACAGAAGAAAATTACATAAATGAGAAAGAACCAGAAAATATGCATAGCACTGGGATCTGGAAAATGTTTTTTGATGGTGCCTTGTCATGTGAAGGAGCAGGTGTAGGGGTACTTTTTGTGGCACCTGAAAATAAATTTGTTGTCCCTTTCTCATACAGGCTTCAATGGGATATAGACTACACCAAAAATGTATGTGAGTATGAAGCCTTAATATTAGGATTGGAAGCTGCCAAGAAGTTGAATATAAAGAACCTGGAAGTATATGGAGACACAGAGTTTATAGTCAAACAGATAAATCAACAATACCAGGCCAAGCACCCGAGATTGAGATCGTACAGAAATTGTGCCTAGGATCTAATTGAAACTTTCTTCTCATCTGTAAATATCCCCTTCATCCCATGTGCCAAAAATTTGTAGGCCGATTCGTTAGTCAAGGCAACCTCGACGTTTTCTCCCCCCTACAACTTTTAAATTAAAATACCACATAGAGGTAAGGCACAGACCATCCATCCCGAACAACATACAACACTGGTAGGTTTTCGAGGATGATGAACAGATCAGGAAATTCCTCGAAGCAGTGGGTGACTTCTCTGAAACTCACATTGATCAAGAGAATCAAAATGATCACATATGGATCATGCAAGAAGGACAGGATCCTCAAGAGTTCTAGGAAAAGATTGCAAATCATCGCATGTTGGTTCTAAAGAAAAATCAGATTCTGAAAGGACTGATCCCCCTGGAAAGATTGTTCAATCAGAATGGCATACCCTTGAAATCCACCCTGCAACCCCAACCAGAGGAGGTTGAAGACTGTGATGTAAGGACCAAAGAAGAACCTAGGATGGTAAAAATATCAAAGTACCTTCCTCCTAAGGTAAAAATCAAGTATAAAGACTTGCTTGGACAATATAAAGATGTTTTCTCTTGGTCTTACGAAGAGTTGAGAACCTGCGACACTGCTATAATCAAACAGAAGATACAACTAAAACTTGGTGTCAAACCCTTTCGACAAAAACTCAGATAGATCAACCCTATTTTATTACCTGTGGTTGAAAAGGAAGTTAAAAAGATGTTGGATGCAAAAATAATAGTACCTCTGAGATATTCCAATTGGGTAGCAAACCTGGTCCCGATCAAAAAGAAGAGTGGGGAGATTAGACTGTGTGTCGATTTTAGGAATCTGAAAAAGTCCTCCCTCAAAGATAACTACCCTCTAACCAAAATGGATCACGTTTTAGAAAAGGTAGTTGGGGCAAATAGAATGTTGATGATTGACAGGTTCTCTGGGTATAATCAAATTGTCGTAAATGAACTAGATAAAGAGAAAACAACTTTCACTACTCCTTGGGGTACTTTTATGTATGATAAAATTCCTTTTGGTCTAATGAATGCAGGCACTAATTTCCAACGTGCTATGGACATTGCTTTCATCGGCAAAAGGGACAATTTTTTGGTCATTTATCTTGATGATCTAATTGTTTTTTCTAAATCTAATGAAGATCATCTAGTACATCTCAAGTAGACGTTTGAGAAATGTTGTAAGTTTGGTATGTCTTTGAATCCAAAAAAGTCCCACTTTGCCATGCAAGAAGGTAAACTCTTGGGCCATATTGTGTCTCGAGACGGTTTTAAATTTGATCCTAAAAGAGTTGAGGCTATAGATACTATAAATATTCCTAAGAATGTAAAAGAAATTCAGCCATTCTTAGGGAAAATAAATTTTTTGAGGAGATTTATTCCTAACTTTGTTGAAATCATGAAATTGATCACAAACATGCTAAAAAATAATAGCGAAGTGAAATGGACAGCAGAAGCTAAAGAAACGTTTGCACACATCAAGAAAGTCATAAGTGAGGCACCTGTACTGGCAAGCCCAGATTATCTGAAAGATTTTCTTATTTTCTCATTCGCCTCCGAAAACATAATCGTTGTGGTACTCCTCCAGAAAAATGAAGAAGGTTTTGAACAACCGATAGCCATTTTTAGCAAGAGTCTCAGAGATGCAGAACTTAAATACGATATAATGTAAAAGAAAGTGTATGCTATGGTGAAGGCATTGAAAGAATTTAGAACCTATGTGCTGCATTCCAAGATAACTACATATGTACCTACCAGTTCTGTAAAGGATATTTTGGTTCAATCTGACAGTGATGGAAAAAGGGGACATTGGCTTGCCAAAATTCAAGAATTTGACCTGGAGATAAAACCAATGAAATTGGTAAAAGGACAAGGTTTGGCCAAACTCTTAGTAGAATCAAATTTCAGATATCTCAGTATAAATGGCCTATAGGGATATGAAGAAGGTATGTACATGAACGAGTTTGATGAGCCAACAAGCGCAATCAGAATCGAAGAGAAGTTTGTCTCATCAGGCTGGTACAAAAACATAGTGTCATACCTGATGACATTGAAATGCTCGATTGATTTATCCCCATCCAAAGCCAGAACGCTAAAATTACATGCGGTCAAATACTGTATATCTGAAAATAAATTGTATTGGAAGGACCCACTAGGTTTCCTGTTGATCTGTTTAGTCAAATCAGAAACAGAGAGGGTAATAAGTGAATTTCATGAGGGAGTCTGTGGGGGACACTACGCTTGGAGGGCGACAGCTTATAAGATCCTGAGAGCAAGGTATTATTGGCCAAAACTTTTCTCAGACATAAATGCCAAATTTAGAGCCTATAACCCGTGCCAATTGTTCACAGGCAAGCATAAACTCCTAGCGCTACCATTGGTTTTGAGTCAAAGAGGAAGCCCCTTTCCAGCAATGGGGACTAGATTTTATAGGTGAAATTAACCCCCATTCTAGCGCTCAACACAAATGGATCTTGACTGCCACAGATTACTTCACTAAATGGGTGGAGGTTATTCCAACTAGAAGGGAAACATATTCAGTGGTAATAGATTTCTTGGAAGACAACATTTTGTCTAGATTCGGTTGCCCCCGAAAAATAGTCACAGATAACACCCAGGCTTTCAAATCTATGGCTATGATCAGCTTTTGCCAGAAATACAATATTGTACTCGGTCATTCCATGGCTTATTATCCCCAAGGAAATGGACTAGATGAGTCTTCAAACAAGAGTCTGATAAATGTAATTAAGAAAGTGTTGGATGATAATAAAAAATCTTGGCATGTGCATTTGAAATACGCCTTATGGGAAAATCAGATAGGCACGAAAAAATCTATCGACACCTCACCTTTTCAAATGGTGTATGGGATCGACGTGGTATTACCGATAAATCTAGCACTCCCTGTGATGAAATTATGGAAATATGAGAAAGAAGAACCGAATCATGTCACTAGAAGGATAAATCAGCTAATTGAAGTGCAACAGCACAGGGTCGAAGTAGACGAAAGGTTGCAGAAATACCAAGATGACATGAAAACGTTATTTGATCGTAAGGCAAAAGACAAAGAGTTTCTCCCAAGTGATTTGGTCTTGATATGGGATGATAGGAAGGAAGACTCAGCAAAACACGGTAAATTTGATCATATTTGGTATGGACCATCCAAAGTCCCAGCTCCCGAAGGAAAGAATTTGCTCCTATTCGAAAATCTGGACAGGAAAATTTTCAACACCCTTGTCAACGGGCGTTACTTAAAACATTATATGCAATAAATGGTTCCCAAAATTTTCCACTATATATACCGGTTTGTGTTTTCTTTTTATTTCATAATTTCTTTTTGGTAAGTGCACTTTCACCAAAAATTAATCAGGTCAGTGATTTTTGTAGAAATAGAAATATGGAATTTTCAATACATTCAACTAAAAAAATAAAAAATAAATAATATATATATATATATATATATATACCTAATACTTTTCGCATTTTTCCCATTTAGGATTCCAGTTTGCATCCCAAATGAGCGAAAGGGGCAAACAGAAGGTCATATATCGGAAAATAAATTCGCCAAAACAGGTGATAGAAAAGGTTTTCTGTGATTATAAAATGGTAAGGTAAAGGTATGAATTCCTGAGAATTTTATGTTTCTAAAAAATATTTTCAAAACACCGCAATGGTCTCATGAATATAATGTTTTCTCCTGAATGGTTATTAAAAGAACAACTACTCGCTCTGGGTCCTAAGAATTTTCACTTAAAATAAAGATAGGAGATAGTTAAAATAAGCAGAGAAAATAAAGCCTCTCCGAAAAAGGATTTCAAGAGTCAGTTTTAATTGTTGACCCTTGTCTTTCGGTTTACAGATCTCTATCTGTCACCCTTTTTTCTGTTTTTAGATTTACCTTCTTAAAAAGCCAAGCATCTTTCCAGGTTTTCATACATAGGAAAAAGAGATTATGTTTTAACTTTGAAAACTACAAAGCATATTTTGGAAAGTAAGTTGGTCTTCACAACTCCTAAGTCTCTTACTAAACAAAGTGATACATAGGTTGATCCTAACTATTCTAGGTTTTTCAACAGTTTCAAAAGATTGAGGCTTGCTCGAAGGAAGACACCTAGAAGTAATTTTTCCCCTTTTTTTCTCTGCGGGCTAAGGTGTGGTGAAAGTTAAGGGAGGGTTGGTACCGAGTAATCAAAGTAAGTCAAAAGACCTCCATTGCAAAATATTACACAGATATCACACCTCATACAAAATGATTTCCCCCACTTCGTTTTCTAAAAAGTAAATTATAAGACAGATGGTGAAAGAAAAGTCATATTTAATTGTCCATCTAATCCAAAAAGACGATGAAAGGAAATTTAGAAATGATTGCCCTCATCTCAGCATCTAAATGCATAAATATATTTCGAAGTGGTGAAAGGAAATTCAGTAAAAAGGGCCAGATAAATTCACTAGGGTACTGAATAGTCTCACTAGTAGTGAAGCAATGTCTGAGATATCTGTAAGGTTGTTATACGTGAATCTCACTCTACTCTAGTAACCAATTTTTCCAAAACTGGATCTGCATCCCAAGTTCAAGTAGGGCTCCCCGATTAAAAACATGTAATTTGTTTCGTTTGATGCAAGCCAATAGCCACAAGATCTGTTGGATTTCCTAGGATTGTTTTGATTGTCTTAATGTAGACTTGAACTCAGTAACGAGAAAGAGAAAGTCATGAAAAGGGCTACAGCTAAGTTTGAAGAGTATTTGAGTTTTGAAAAGCTTTTCACAAGTAAAAGATGAAATCTCTTTTTCCCTCTATATCCTTTTCCTGGGAACAGTTTCATTGGAATAAAGCCATTGACTCCATTTACCCAATACAGGTACGTGGTCTACTGTTCTTCCTGTCTTGCAGGAAGACGGGATCCCTAGTTGGAGCCTATGTTGGAGCCACCTTTTCAACTGGTTTAAAAGTAATTTTTTAAAGTCAAATGTTGGTCTTTAAGTTCTCTTTTGCTTCGTGACATTTACCAACTAAAAATCTCAATAGTCCTGACTTGCAAAAATAGTGAAGGATGTTATGTTTCATAAGTCAGCACCTTTTACCGTTAAACAAGACTTTTTTACTTTTTGTACCTCAGGATATTGCGCTTTGGGAGTTACAAGTCATGAGATTTACAAGCCCCGATGTGCTAAGTCGCGAAAAGTTTTTAAAATCATACCTCAGGTTAAAGTTGAGAGTAAAATTCCTTAAACCCCAATCAAGTGCTGTCGGGATTTCTCATCTCGGTGTTCACTCTCTAAAAAAACCTTATCGTCATAACTCCGATAGGCGAAGCCACGAGACTTTTACATAAGTAACCTGGGTTAGTGTCAGGGGTGATTAGTTTTTTGACCATGGTTAAATTCTGTCAGGATTTCACGACTCGACATACGCGCCTCCCAAAAGCTATACCTTTGAAACTCCTAGTGGTGAATTCGCGATATTGCTTAAATATTCATTAATTAAAACACCTAATCTGGTTTACTTTATGGTTTAAATAGATCACTTCATCGTGATCTCGGGATTTCATGACTCGGCATACTCTCCTCCTGGAAACTATACCTTCGAAGCCCCGAGTCACGAAGTTGTGATATAAATTAAAACATGATTAATTAAACACTTAATCTTGTTTACATTCTTTCTTAACTAAATCTAATCATCGTGATCTCAGGTTTTAGAGGATCGAAAGGTTAGAGTGAAAACTCTCGATACGGAGAACGCCGAAAGGTTGATTAAAGTTTAAGAGAGACTAATTAAAGAAGATAATCCAGCTTAATCAATGTTAAATACAAATAATAATATGCATAGTCTACGAGGTAAATTTAAATTTTCCTTGTGCCAACTTGTGTCACGAACCGTCGAAATTTATGGCATTAATTGGAAATGAGGTGAAGCGACAAGTAAGGATATGGTTTTTATTGGTAAATCTGTCTCTAAAAATGATTTGACCGTTCTGTTCATAAGGACATCGAGGTTTTAAATGGTCGAAGATATATATCTTTTTCTTCAGTGTCACAAAGCTCATTTCTATTTTACGCAGAGAAGATTTTCTCAACAAACTGATTTATGTATGTATACATATTTTTACCGCAGGAGAGCTAAATCAAAATCCTCAATCATGGCCCCATGAAAAGTGTCCAAGGCAAGTGCTGAGAGTTCAAGCCAAGGCTCGGATAATGTTTTTGATACTTCACCATGAAGTGTTGATTCTGTCATAACCTAGTCATACATTTCTGAGATTCTTCAGTCTGAATTGGTAGACTGTTCAGATGATTCCAGTGACAATGAGAAGGATGACTTGGCCACCAAATACTAGATCATTGTCCAATAATAAATGCATAAAGTAGCAGCTAGGCCACCTCTTCTTCCTTACTATGATATGATCCAATGGACACTAGACCATGTAGATATCCCGACCAAAACCATCATCAACGAGCAGAAGGTCACCATTGGGATCTTTAGACCATAACACTTACAGGAGATGTACAAATTGTCATCCACGCTGAACTTCACATACAATGTCGAGTTTCTGGAGGATTTTAAACATAAGGAATGGGAGCAATATGGCAAAAGCTTATCTGATTTGATCAAGGATTGGGTCTCACACCCCATGAAGTTCAGGGTAGACAGTAACAGTGTCTATTCAATCTCTTCTTTGGAACCACAATTCAAATACATAACAATGATGATCTGTAGATTATATGGGAGGGAGGACACCACACATTTCTTTCTCCGGTGGGTGCCTCTGATGCATACAGATGCCGAAGGCTGTTCTTTCGACTGGGCCAAGTTGTTGTAGAATAGTCTGATCAGCTGAATTATAGAGTATCAGACACAGAGGGCGAGAGGGAAGGCCACTTCATTTTTTATTTCCACATACATCATGGATGTCATGTGTTTCATGATGCCTTTTCCCTTAATGAGTTGGAGCTGGGATCCATCGAATGCTGAGCCTATCCATGTCTACCATTCAAAGCTTTGGGAGGATAAGGCCTCAGATTTCATATAGAAAATTTTCAATTGGGTAATGGTACCGATGCATGTCACCATCTTCGGTAATCCACCACCCAAGATCTCAGATAGCATCACGGTCAATTTGAGTAGTGTGGTTGACTGGTATGTGGAAGAAAAATTTTCATACATCAGGGTTTTCGGCACCTCTGTTCCTCTACATGCTCTACCATTATTTATACCCAATAGGCTGGCTTGTCGTGAGATCACCAGGCAAACCGTGATTGGTGGTGTAAGAAAAGAGCTTAAAGGATTTTCGAAGAAGGTATGGCCACCATTCCCTATTCATTTGAAAACTTATTCTTTATTAGATTTTGGGCATGCAAAGGCCGAGGCATCAGCCTTGGAAGATATTAAATTGGTCCACATTGAATTCAAGAAACACGACCCACACAGGGTCGTGAGTAATCACTTGTCTAGTTGTGGACTTAAAAGATTTGAGCACGAGAATTCACCTCATGATGACATTTTCCAAGGCGTGAGACCTTATGTCAAGGTTTTGGCCTGGATACAAGCCCTATTGCCCGAAGAGAGGGCCGATGTTTTCAAATTCCAAGAACATCGGCAAAGCTACCTTCCCCCAGTATTACAGGGTGAGAATCCAACGACCGTAGAGGTGCAACAAACAGAATCCGAAGGCTCCAAAGATTCAGCACTTGGCCAAGAAGAACACTAGGATAAGAAAGAGCAAACTGGGGGCCTGAAACAGGAAGCCAAAACTTCCAACCCTCCAAGCGAGCCAACCTTGGTTGTTACTCTAGGGAAATCATCTAAGCAGGTCGACAATCCCATCATTTCTATTACCCCCCTACAGTCCACAAAGGGGGTCCCAGATGTAGGTTGGGTTTTTGGCGAAGAATTAATGCCCATAACAATGGAAGAGCTACCTCCGAATGAATTCTTCTTCGAAAAGGAGAAAGGTTGTTGTAAAACAAGAACTTTACCAAGAGGTGGGTACAGTATCAAAGAAATTTAAAATTTTGACTGATGGGAGAGCTATGAAAAAGGAGGAATTTGCAACTCAAATAGTAGGAACATTGGGGGCTTTCGCTACAGCCAACCAATATTCAGTCAGGACCCTAAAGGATCAGCTAAAGAGAAAAAATTGTTTGATCAAAACATTAGAGGCTAAACTAGCTACAGCAGAGGCCGCTGCCAAAGATCAGGCGAATATAGGTTTAGAACAATCTAGAGTAGCTGATCAAAAGGAAATTGAGTGGCTCAAATTTGATCTCGAACAGACACAACTGATGGTTCAGACAAATCATATACAGATAGGCCAGCAAGGAGAATTGATAGAGTAGCTACAAGCCAAGTTAGACTTTGTTGAAAGCCAGGTAATTGATATCGGGATATTTCAATCCCAAGCTATAGAAACTAGAAAAAGAGTGTCGGTGGCTCAAAAAAGTCTACTTGCTAAGGTGGAAACGATTCAAAACAACTGCCAACTCCTTGATCGAGTATTGGAAAACCTCACTCTTAGAGAAAAAGATGTTGGGGTGGCTTGGGTTGCTTTCTAGGAGGCTATTATAGCCACAACAAGAAGGGAAACAGGTAGTAGTACTAGGTTTTCTATCTCAGAGCAGACCCAAGGTAACATATTGTTGAAAGAATGGGAGTGTAACATATCCGAAGGCAGACAACAAGCTAAAGAGGTAAGAAAATCTTGTGAAGAAACCTTCGGTTTTCTAGATGGGAGTTGGTTGGGTTCCTATGATGAAAGCATCATTGAAGTACTGAGCCAGATCAATACAGCCAAGCATCTTCTCAAGATCAAAGAAAATGAAGAAAGAGAATTGGATGAAATATCACAAATAACCCAGGGGGATATAGTCCAAATAGATAAATGGATAATTAAACCGAGTGTACAATTATGTTCTATCAACTCCAAAGACCAACAGGTGGAAGGAAAGTTGCCACAATTGGTGAAGTATTGTTACACTTTCGAGGCCAATAATCAAGCAGAACCTTCTAAGTTGATATCCCAGCTGGTGGAGAAGTGCATCATTTGCACAGAGCATGCGAAGAGGCAAGTTTCCGATACCAAATAAGGACAGAAACAAGGAATTGAAATGCTTAATCTCCATTGTTGTAACCGAAAACCTCTGGAACAATTGAGATTCCAGACTATAGAAATTTGTATAAATATACATTTTGAAGAAAGAACAAGGGTTGGACCTATTTTGGTCAATTGTAATAGAGACTCTCTCCTTTTGAATATTAATACAAATCAATCAGAAAACTCCTGATTCCGTCAAGACTGTGTTATGAGTTTGTTTCCTCTCTAATTTCATGTTCAATTTCATTTCTCACATATATGTTTGATGAATGTTTCATTGCAATTTAGTAAAACCTCTACTGTGGTGATTAATTTTAATTGTCTATATAGTTTACAGCTTTTCCTTTGTATCGGATATTAGCAAGTACAAGACCTATGGACTCTTTAAATTTGCATATTTTATACATTCGTTAGTTTTCTTCTCACCTTTTATTCTCCTGTTTACAAGGCGAGATTCTCCCTTGATAGGAGCCTCATATTATAAACAACTTTATGTTTTTCTCACATTTTCATACACACTAATTATTTGATAGATAATGCAGTTACGGGAAAAGGCCTTTGGTTTGTAATTTATCCTTAACAATAAATCAGATAGTTCTCTTTTATACGATCGAATTGAGATAGCATTTAAAACTTTGAAACATTCTTTTAATTTTACTGTTCCTCTATGATTGTCCTCATTGTAAGACAGCCTAACATTGAACCCGGTTTGCCGGACCAAACATATATCGCTTTGAAACTTTTCGATACTATTCTTAAAATAGCCACTACCTGGGTAGAACTTGAGTGTTTGTGGGCTGCGATTGAGTAGTATATAAACATCCAGGAACAATTGGAGGCTAGACAGTGAAAACCTAGAAATAAGCCTTAGCTTCCTTTCCTAAAGTTGATGCTTTCCCCTTTCTTTATCCTTTACTCACTTTTGGATGCCTAGACATTGTACTTTCTATGACTTAAGAACAAACTCTGGAACAACAAAAGCCACTACAAGAATTCCACTCATGTTAGTCAAGTACTCAATGGAATCTGAGCAAAGGAGTAGATCATGTAGTGAATGAATTAGTGAAAGTACATTCACTCCCAAAGAAACCAATATAAAAATTAAGAAATACATTGGAGTCATGTCTATTATAAAAGGAATTGACTATCAGAATGATAGTAATCAGATAAATAAAAAGGCTTAATTCATATATGGATAAAGATTGCATCATATCCAGGGGTTATCTATGTAATTATAGAGTAATGCTTTCCTTATGGTTGTAGAAGCATGGTATGAATGGCATCACTTCAAGGGTAAAGAAATGAAGGTCCACATAAGTAAGGAGTGTCAGTTGAGGCATAGGTGCATCAATATGGAATGATGGAAGGGGATTATGCAAGTCAGGTTAAAATCATATTGGTCAAGATAGGATAAAGTAATAGTCATCAAGTAAATCCAAGTGTTGATATGATCAGATAAGGAAGGGATAAATCAAGTACCTCAAGAAGGAAGTTGGTTTTAACTATCCAAGTTTACTTAGAAAACATGACTGGAAATATAATTGGGTCAGGTAGGAGTTGGATCAAAGGGATCCGAATATGTAGTTGAAATTCCATGAACATCCTAGGATAATGGAAGAATAAATCATGAGGTAGATATCAAGATAATGGGAATGCAGGAAAACACTCCAGGAGGGAAAGAAACAATAGTAAAGAATTTTTTATGCATTCCAAACGTATTGAAGATATTTCCACAATAGCATGGATATGTCAAAACCAAGAAAGACTTAAAAGTCAAATGAATCTGTGTAGAGAGTCAGTAAGGAACCATGAAGAAGAAAATGGTTCTATGCATGGTTTTGAATGCAAAAAAGATTGTGCCTAAGAAGAATCCATCTCAAGTGGCATAGAGCCATGAGTGACATTTATAGGTGGTGGAAGTATCACTTGAAATTATGATGGTAAATTAAAAATAGTATTAAGTACTTTTAATTAATTCTATGCAGCTAGAGAAGGCAGAATACGTGCATCCTTACAGTATGCTAGAGATTGGCTATGCAAGCCAAGTTTGAGGCTAGTTGGAAAGGAGAAGAGAAGAGTGCAAGAAAAATAAAATACTAAATTATTTAGTCAAGAAAGAGTTGAAGTAGTTCAGTCCAAAAATTAAATGGATGTTGAAGATCCAAAGTCTATATGGAAGCATGATTGGAATTATAATTCATCCAAGTATGAGTTGGGATAGATATATCTGGATAATAAATAAAAGTTGAAGGTTAATATCAGTTTAATATTTGGATGGAAAATCAAAGGCATCCAAGAGTGATTGGGCTATAAAGTGCTCAGATCAGAAATAATCATGCACAGTGGTTACAGTGAAGAGCACATGAAGATTCAAGAATCCGAAAGAATTGAAGACTTCTGGGATAAACAAGGAAAAGTGATACAGGGAGAAAGAAGTTGTTGCAATTATTGTAGCAGCAAGTATTTTATGGCCTGTTGGGACAACCATAAAGTGAGAATGAATGTATGTTTGCAAGTGTTGCTGATAATGTTGTTGCAAATGAAAGGAAGCAACATAAAGTTGGAATCTTGATTACCAGACTATTAGAGAAAGATTTTCCTCACCCTATGCAATCTTGCAGAGAGGGACTTATTCCATTTCCCTATGCAAACTTGGCTTCCCTGTTACTAAAGTCCAGAGACAAAAATAAAAAAAAATCCACTTGTATGCATCTTGCACCCTTTACAACAAGCGTATACACAAGTTGCTCCACTACAACCTGCGTACATCGGGATTTGTGCCAAAAAATCAAAATTAAATGTCAGGTTTCCATGTCACGACAGGAGATCTCTAATCCTTGGCCTTCCATATACTAGAAACATTCTGACTCGAGCCTTCAGTTTCATTTTGAAGGCTATAAAGAATCCAATTCTGAAATGTGGAAAAGGAGAAAGAATTCAACTTTGAGAGCAAAGTTACTCTGGAGAAATTATTTACTTCATATTGAGTCTGCATCCCTTTGTCCTTTAAGTCTGAGCATAGTGTTCAACCCCCAAGATCTTTCCTTATTGATGGAGAACCTCATTGTCTCCCTTCTATGATTTTTCTTTTGGTGGAGGATTGAAGTGGTGGAGGCCCAGCTGGAAGGAACTTGATTTCTCGGTTCTGAACCGTGACGACACGGAAGTTTGTAATACTTTCACTTCTGGTGATCATTTATTAATAAAAATACTCTCTTCCCGTCCAATTGATGTCTTGCAAATATATGAATTATTATCCATGGGTGTATTTGTTATGTATATTGATGGCTTATGCTATTTAATGTGCTAACCCTTTATATTGCCACCATATGCTTTTCTTTGCTTGTTTGTTGAGAATTTGTTGCAGATATATATAGCTTTGGGTCAAAGTGCTCAACAATGGACATCATCGAACATATGGACGAGGTAGTCCTCTTTCTTATCTCCCTTGAATATTGGTTTATGTATCATATCGTTGGGATAGAGTTGACTTCTGCAGTCATTTCCATCTGTTGTGGTTCACCCTAGCCATAGAGAGATTTTCCTTGTAACATAGACTGATAAAGAGGCATGAGAGATTCTACTGTCGTCAACCAATCATGTAGAATTAAATTCATTTAATGGAAGTTATGCAGGTAAGTATTTCTCTTTTGAAATTATGTTGCATAATTTCTAAAGGGAAATTCAGGTAAGAATTTCCCCAAATTGAATTTTTATAATACACAATATGGTATTGTTTAAGTGCATTAATAGGAATAATTTACCACTAGGTGTGGTAAAGGATGGAGGCATGTTATAGTTATCAAATATTTTTAGTATTTGAATTCACACACTGACATAGTATCATGTCATTTTAATTTGGTTATGAGGTAATAACCAAAGAAATAAAAGATAAGAACTTGTTATAGGAATGATGCCAGGAAAGCTAGTCATGTATGAGACTGGGACAGGGTTGGATATGGCAAGGTATGGATATAGAAAGGTTATGTATCACACAAATACCCGATGAGATTCCTACCTTTAAGTAAAAATTGGACTGCAACCTTTTTGCTAACACTAACACTCACCACAAAATTATATTCTTGGTGTAGTGTTGGGGTCGAAAAGGAAGGCATCCAAATAATCGAGAATATAATGGGAAGTGTGTGGAGAATGTGTCAAGACATTGACCAGATTTCCAATTTATGAATGGTGAGATACATGACTTAGATAAATATCATTATGAAAATCAATACAAAGGTGCATTGGATAAATAGGCATTGAGAGTTGCACTCATACATGATAGAATTGTATACTTAAATGTATTTGCTAAATGCATTTTATGAGTGCACGTATATATGTTTTTGAATGGAAATAATTATACTAACGACATAAATGTTGCTAACTCATGGAGATAGAAACACTTTAGGAACTGTTAGACATTGCAACAGGAAAGTTGCAAGTCGGGTAGTCACAAGAATAGTGATTACCGAAAATTTTATGTTTAGAAAATTAAAATAATGAACTTATTGTTATTAATTACGAACATGCATATGCATAGAATGATGATTCATTCCATCTAATATTTTTTTTGGTAATTTTGATTGGATTGCTAGGTGTAGGCAATTCTAAGATCACTGCATAAGTTTTTTGTACATATTGCAATTAAAATATGATGTACATGAAATACTGACAATAGGTTGGTTGTATGCAAGAAAGAATCATTGCAGGAAAAATAGTATTCAGCATGGTGCTTGTTGAAATCCATAAGGAATACTCTACATCCTATTATTGCAACAACGATGAAAAATTATGAAATAGAATTTCATATTTTGGGAAAAGTCAAATTCCTTATGAAATTAATTTGATTTCTAAAATGGAATTTTTTTATAATGTTCTCTCATGATAATTGCATGTGTGTGATGCAGATGAGATAATCTTGATTAAAATTGGAATGATGGGAAAGAACAACTATTGGTGAGGACACTAAAGCCCTATAATTGTAGAACCTTGGTGGGGTTCTAGTAATGGGTTAGCGCTCTCCTTGTGTGTGAAAGCCTTGGAACGATGGATCATTGAAGGACTATGTAGCAATGAAGGGATGCCTGAGCCTGGAAGGGTGAGTGCAACAAGGAGGAGGCAACCCAATGATCCTTATGGAATGGTAGCAACCATAAGGAGGGTGTGTCAAATGGAACAGTGAGCTGAATTATTCCTGAAAGAAACTCTATGGAATAGCACAATTTCCTTCCATTTGTAGTATGAATACTAGAATTGGTGCTAGAAAGTAGAGCACCAGATGGATATGAAGCTTCCAATAGCTAAAGCTTGGATATTTTTAAAGAATTGAATGGTACATGATATATAATGCACTAAGGATAGTGCATAAATAAGGGGAGGGGATTGTAATACCCCTAGCCTAAACCCCAAATTGTAAATACAAATGTACTTAAGCTAGTGAGTTGTTTTATATCATTTTACGTGCACCTTCCATGGTATAGTACGCACATGTACTGCGCACTAAAATGATGAAGTGTTCACATTCTAGGATACTGCGCGCAACAAACATAAGTGCGCATGGTTTTGAGGCAAGAGATCATTTTGTGTATATGTTGTTTTTTATAGACTGGTGAGCCAGTTATTATGAGCTAAGGGGATTATGTGTTGAATTAGGCCGGAGAGCCTAGATGCTAAAGGCTAGTGAGCCTATTTTTGTATATGTCTTACCATTAATATAATACATCGTTGTGTGTAGACCGACCATGATAAAAGAGTATGGGGGACTAAACTCCACTAGTTAGGGAAAGGGGGATAAAAGTTAAGGATAAGGGGATAAGATAGGGAACTTAAGCCAAAAAGGAATATTATATTAATATTCCTTAAAGTATAAAGTATCGATAATTATTTTATCCTAAGTTCTATGGATGGGGACAAGTGGACCAAAGTAGCTCTCAACATGACAAGTGTCAATTTGGGAACATGCATACATATAGTTTGGACTTAGTTCATTTTCTCATTCATTCATTCTATCATTCATTCACTCACTAATTAATTTGTCCTCTATACCTTCTTGTACCTATACCTGTACCCATACCCGTACCTGTAGATGTATCCATATATGTACCTATACTCATACCTATAACTGTACCTGGTTAGCTTGGGAGCTAGACTGAAGATGTGGGTTGTCATGCTTGTGGGATACTGAAGAGGTGGGTTTTCAAGACCATGAACAATTCTCTCTAGGTGAGAGAATTGTTGGAAATTGATTTCCCAAAGGTTCCAAACTGCAACTACAGGGCTCTGAGACTTCCTATCTGACATGTTGTTGAAGCACCAGAAAGGAAGTGGGGCAGCTGAAGGAATGTTGAGCAGAGAAGGGGCACACTTCATGGGGTGGGACATGCATGTGAGGAATGAGGGATTGTAGGCTATTAGTTCAAGTTGTCACCTGTGACCGAGTTTTTCCTGTTGTCTGAGATACATCATCCTGGTTAGGAATCCCTTTACCTAGGTGGATTTTAGTCCCGGCTCGGGGGTGACCCACTACTGAGAATGATGGACAATGTAATTTAAGGTTGGGAGGTTCATGGAAGGTACACACACAATTGGTGACAATTTTACAAGATAAGTGTCCATTGTGTGTTCAATTACATGCTACATTACTATTTATGTGTTTATTTTTATGGGTTTTTCCTGTGTGTGATGCATGTGTATTTTTATTATTGTTTTGTATGAGTCTGTGCATTTGCAGAATGTATGTGTTTTTTTTAATTTTTATATATAAAGTTCCACAAGAAATTCGGTGTGCATATGTTTTAGTTTTGTATACAGTTCATAAATTTTATTTGGCATAGATCAGTTGGATGTTGGGGATGTTACATATGCATTGGTTGGGTCCTTTCTTTATGGTCTACATCAGTGAAGTCAATGTCACTAAGTTGGCTATATTACAGGTACAATTGATCAAAGGACATATTAATGGCAATACGTTGAAGGTGTACTATGACCTAAAGGATCAACCGTCACTTAGCTCCCTATGTCAACTCTGAATTTGTATAGAGTAGGGTTAGCATAGGATGTACAATAGGTACAAGAGTACATAGTTGGCATAATTTTCCTCTCTAGAAACACAACGTACACTCCGGTCACATAGGCGAATTGGATGTAATGATAGTTTTGTAGATTCCCTCGATTTACAATTTAGTTCGAAGTTATGGCCTACATACAAGGTACTAGATTGGATGAGGGATTCACATGGGACTAGGTTGAACTACCTTCCGCCATATTACACTAAAGGGTCAAGAAATCTGATTCGTGCGGATAACCCATAGCCTTGGCACATAATTAGTATCGATGATGCCACATTCCAGTATGAACATCACCAATATAGTGTATCTGAACCGTTATCCCCTCACATGCCATGTTTTGTTGGCACTCTAGTCTCTGATCAATTACATTGGTTGGTTTTTTGTGTAATTTCAACTGCCACCTATGATCATTTTCACTCTATATATATCCACTCCCACCCATGAAGTTGTTGGAGAAATTCTCCATGTTCCATTCCCTATTTCTCCCACACATCTCCCATGCCTTTGATTTCTCTCTACGCATTATTATCTTTCCAATCTCCACTGATTCAAGTCCCCTTTCATGGACTAGCTTCACAGGCATTCAGGGACGTGCGATTCTAAGTCTAGCCAGGAAGCCAAAGAACCCACAATCTATTTTTCATGAAGATTGACACTTCATCATTAGTTTCTAACTCGAAGTCCTACTCTCTTATTTTTGAGCATGACACAACCCTAGACACCACAGTTTCCTAAATTGTGCTTCACAGATGTGATAGTCCACTAGCTCTCTAAGCCCAGAGCTAGTTTGCTTGTCACCATGAATAATCACTTTTGTTGAAGTGGAGAGTCCAATGATGTGGGCTTTCTATTCCACCAGGATAAGAGGTCCTTGTATTTTGTCTTGTCTTATCAAAACAAAAATACAATTAAATGACGGTGCTCTCTTTGTATGGAACGCAAGTTCACTTAGAGGGTTGATGTCTGAATGGTGTGCTTCAAATAGATCCCTCATTCATCACCATAGATACCATCAAAGGGAATGCAGCGAGCATCAGGCCAAATGACATCTAAAGCCATCATTTACCTTGGGGCTTGCTTGAATCATTCCAGGACCTGTGTCAAGTTACAACTACAACATGGAAAGATTATTTTCTCTTACTCAAACCCGACTGTAATCACAACTTGGTTTGATATTCGGGTCTGCCAATGTTGATGATTTTCTCTTACTCAAGAAAGTTGCAATAATATTTTCATAAGGGAGTTGGGTCGAGGACGAGCCAAGTAATAATGGTGGGGGCATGTTGGAACCCAAAATTTTCGGTTAATATTTCTTGTTGCACACAAAGTTATGTGCGATCATTCTAGTTTTGCACACCCCCAAGAAGATGCACGAGGATTGACAAGAAGTGTGTGTCAGACTGGGTTTTGTGATTACGTGTAAGTCCAGGTCCTACCAAATGCACATCAGACCATGTTTTTTTATGCACGCTAGAAATAAATAAGACAACATATGCACACCAGAGTCAAGAAAGGAATCTTTGGAAAATCTCCATGAATGAATACTACTACTAGCACAAGGGAACATTGAGTAGACATGATCTAGCCAAGTAGTTAAGATTTCCCTGATTCAGAAAGGCTATGTGGAGTGTAGGTAGGTGAAAAAAGTGTGCAAGATCGGTAATCAATAGAGCGAGTGGAACAAAACCAAAAAAGACATAGAACCATAGCAAAGAAGGATTAAAAAGGAAACAACGACATCATAAATGGAGTCATTCGCTCATTGGTTCACTAAGTTGTTGCTAGTTGTTCATTTTTCTAGTCCATTAGCTCGCTCTGAGCCTCTGTAGAATTGTAATATCCATGATTTTAGTATGGGTTTGATATATGTGAAATGTATGAAAGGATGCACATGGCGCAATGCATCCTAAATCTAGGAAGTTATCTGAGGAAATATGAGACTTTGTTGCTATTGATATATGTTTTTCTTAATGTATTCCTATGATTGATGGAATGAGGATGATAATAAAGCTACAATGATTATGATATATCATGTGTTACTTATGTATTCATTGGATATGTGTGTTTATTGTTTTTGCATATTGATAATAATAAGTAGTCAACCATGGAATGTATGAATTTCAACCCAAATGGATATTTGTGTGTTTATCCCCTCATACCTGACACAATACCATATGGGATTTGTGATCCTCATAGCATATCGAGTGAGACCTTCTTGAGCCTTGGATGAATATTGATATTGTTAGTCTCTAATTTTGTCTTGGTTTAAGTAAGAAACCTTTGTCCTAAACCCTCCTTACCCATCCCTCATTTTCTACTTTCAGCTCTTTTCATTTTTTAGATTTTGGATATTTCATGGTTTGCATTAAAAATCTTTGATGATTTATTTGAGTTTTGATTATGAAAAACATTGTTTAAACTAGAAGTGTCTTCTTTATGCCATTGGAATTTTCAAATTTCAAGTTGTCAAATGCGCTACGGGAATAAGACTATTCCCGTAGCGCCAAATAATCATGCCATAACCTGCGCCTGCTATCCCAATTTAGTTATGATAACAAGATAATGAGTTAAGAGTTCATGTGTTCCCACGATAATTTGGTAATCATTTCTAAATCCAGCAAGTTCAGAACATAATCGTTATGCACGTGCACAGGGTTCATTTCAAAATCACCCGTTGTTTAATGATTATTATGTGATCAGCTTGAGTTGTTTTAGTTCAGCCTTGCAGGGAGAAATACAGGTATCCATTCAAAGAAACAGACATATATCAACAATTGCAGGAAGGGAATTTGGAACCCGAGGGCGTTAGTTGCAGATTTGAGTTTAATGGCACCAAAGTGGAGCAGACAAGTTGCCAGAATTGAACCAGAAGGTGCCAAACTCCTTGAAGCCTACCCCCAAATGGCTCAAAGATTCAGAGACGTCAGGTGGTTTGAGTTCCTCACTACATTTCAAGGATATGACGAATAGGTTTCCATGGAATTTTCTTTGAACTTCGATGGTCATGAGGTCGAAATCGGAAAAATGTTGATGCTGCTAACAGAGCAAACTATAGCCAAGGCTTGCAGGCTCGTAGTTGGAGGGGAAAGATGGTGGAAGAAGGAACATGTCATCACTGAATTTGTGAATCAATTCCTCCTTCCAGATAAGCAAAATATGGATTGGAGAAGGGGAATTCCTCGCAGCTGGGTTCGACCCGAATGGCACACTACCCTGGTGGTGATTCACAGATACATCACCTGGGAAGGGAGGTTTTCTTTGATCTACATCTACCATATCATAATACTGATGCATCTAAATGGTGACTACCCTTTAAACCTTCCTTATTTCCTGCTTAAAAGTTTGAAAAAAATGTCCAAGAAGGTACAGTCGATTTCCATTAATGACAAAGGCAGTTTGCTCCATCAAGTCCTAATTAAAACCCTAGTCATGTCTTCCCTGAATGAGTTACAAAAGCCCTAGAATTGGCTCACGGAATTGTTAAAACCTATTACTCAATCAACTAAGTTCAAAAAGGGCAGAGGGAGGAAAACTGCTAAACAAAGTCGAGATATTGCAAATGAAAACCCTGTAAAAGATGAATCTTCTGATATCAAGGTAACTAAGAAGAGTAGGAGTAAGACACCTAGATGGGAGCCCAAAAATGAAATGCCTCTTGAGGAAGATGTCAAAGAAGAGACACAGTCAGATAATGATCTCATTGCTCAAACTGCAGTCAAGTATGAAATGCCATCCACCAGCAAAAAGAACGTTGCACTCAAAGGAAAAAGGAAAAAAGGTGTGTGTGTATCACAAAAACCTCGGAGAAATTCAACCAGGGATACTAATAAGTATAGGCTGAACTCAAAATCAATGTTCAATCTGGCCATTAAAGAAGAAAATACCATAATCATAGATGATGATTCTGAGGATGTTGAAACAAGCACCAGGAAAAGAGCAAAAAAGACTCCTTTCCCAAGAAATATGTCAGCAAAGGAAAGGGAAAACTTACATCACCTACAGGCCCTGTAATGAGAGATTCAACTAGGTTAGCTAAGGCTAAAGAGATGGCTAAAGGCAATAGTAAATTCCCTGAAGAAAAATAGGATTGCTTGGAAGATTCAGATTACTTACCAGATGTAACTAGAGCTATGGATTCATCAAGTTCTGAAGAAGAACATAGCTCAGGATTGATTTTGAAATACTAGGTTAAATCCAAAGAACCCAGTGTTACTTTAAATCTGAATGAAACTGCACCCTCTGAAGATTGTTCAGGATTCAGGGTTGAGATAAGAACTGATAAGGAAAAGATTAAAGAATTTCAGAAAACCATAAAGCAGTTAAATAAGGAAAAGATGCAGATAGAACAGTGGAATGCTCGCCGGCAGGAAAGAATTCAAAGTTTTAAAAAGAAGAAGGAGCAAAGGGGGTTGCTTAAGGAACTCAGGGAAATCAATTTCAGACTTTACTGGCACAATGTTGTGTTAACCACAAAGCTCAAGCAGAAAAATGCCAAAGCCACTGCTGTGATTTTATCTTAAAGGTAACATGAAGATTGGTTACAATTTTGTTTAAAGGTGCTCCAGGAGATATGGCAAATAATTACTCGTTTTGATCAAGGAAATGCTAAGACTTCAATCTTCTTTACAGATTCAAACGAAATCCCTGTTTTGTAGAGTCAAATGTATTGCTGGCAATGTTTGTTATATCAAGTTGTTGATCTATGGACTATTTTGGAAATAGTAGCTCATTTTTTAGTGACATAAGAGAAATCTACATCTATTGAAAGACAAAGTTCAGGGACAATACACATAAGTTGTAAAACACAAGGGATTGTTTCACCCACAACATCACCAATCTTGCTTATCCCCCAAACTCTAAACACAACTAATATGGCCACAGATAGAATGGACCAAATAGTTGCAGCTAGGTATGCTCCTCTAGTACTTCCTCAAGTCATGTATGATTTCCCACCAAATGATTATATGAGATATTTGCCCAGATTTAATGGAGAAGGATCAATTACTATTGAAGAACATTTGAGTTCATTTTATAGTTTTGCAGACAATTTTAATGTAGAACATGCTGATGTATGGATGAGATTATTCATACAAAGTTTATATGGGGAAGCGAGAAAGTGGTTCAGAAGTTTGCCTGCTAACTCAATAGCTGATATTATAGCCTTAGATGAGGCCTTTCTAAATTGATGGGCAGATAAAAAATATTTTCAGTATTATCTTACTGAATTTCATGCTTTAAGGAGGAAACAAGGAGAATCAATTCCTGATTTTACTAAAAGGTTCGACCTGATGCATGGTAAAATTCCAGAGGAGTTAAAACCTTTAGAGGCATCAGCCAAAATCACATTTTCCAATGCATTCTATGCCAAATTTTCCTTATTGCTTAGGGAAAGAAGAGACACTACCCTTAGCCTAATGCAAGATGTAGCTATTGAGGTGGAATCAAACATATTAGCAGCAGACAAATTGAAATCCAGAAGTGACAGAGATAGGATAAAACAAAAAAAAGAGTTGCCTTCATCTTCTAATTCAGCATCTGATATTAAAATGGATGAAATGACAAAGATGTTGAAAACTTTGACTTCTGAGATGGCAAGGTTGAAGATGGAACAAAACCATCCCAATAGACCTGCACAGGAGGGCAGTTATAGAAATCCAAATCAATTCAGGAGACCAAACAATGTACCCCAAATTCTACCAAGAGAAAGAAAAAATCAAGATGACCAAAAGGTATTACCTCCTTTTCAGAATAATGCAGTAGATGAGGAGGAAGATAATGATGGTACAGAAGAAGACTCTGCATTTCACTTGACTGATTCTGAATTAGTCCCTTTACATGTAACACAACAAGAATATGGAGATACTTTGATTGCAAATCAGTTTGAGGAAGGGGATGGAGAGGAGATTGTCCAGCACGAACCTACAGGGAAAAGATACAATCTTAGATCTAGTTCTCAGGTGCCTAAAGTAGATATACCTATTTCTACAAAAAAATCCAGTACTTCAGGTAAGACAGGGGCAATCAAAGGTGTTCCTAATGTTCAAGAAGATCATTCATTGAAGCAACCTGTCAAAGATAGCACTGCTGATATAACGGAACCAGATAAAAATGTCTATGCTTTCAATCTCGAACATGAAATCAACAAAATTAAGATTCCAATACCATTATTAGAACTTCTAAAAATAGAACCATTCAGAAAAACTATCCTTAAGGCTCTAGAAGCTCCAGCTCATGTCACTTTCTCAGATACAGTCAACCTTGAAGACGGAAACCCTGCTATTACTATTGGACCTCACATTGAAGACAAAATTGATGCCTCTCCACCTTTTTACATTTCACTAAATATACATGATAGGATACTGCACAATTGCTTAATGGATTCCGGTGCTTCGCATAATGTCATGCCTAAGGTGGTGATGGAAGAATTAGGGTTAGACATTACTAGACCATATCATGATCTATATTCTTTTGATTCCAGGAAAGTCAAATGTCTTGGGCTTATGAAAGATGTGGTCGTAACTCTTTCCCAATTACCTATGAAGAGTGTGGTGTTAGATGTTATCGTGGCCAACATATCACCAAAATTTGGGATGCTTCTTTCAAGATCTTGGGCTAAAAAGGTAGGTGTCAATCTGCAAATGGACCTAAGCTATGCAACCATACTTGTTTTTGGTGGCGAACAACGGATATTATACAGAGAAGTTAGACTGGATTATTTGGTAAGTGATCATGATAACCCCACTAATCACCCTATATATGTTGTAGAAGATGATCTTGGATCTTCTATTTTTCATATGGATGAGGAAATGACAGAGGTATCAGTCAGAAAGTCAATAACTACAACAAGAGATAGTGAAGACCATTTTGTTTGGAAAATGTATTTTGATGGGGCTAGTTCTAAAGAAGGTTTCGGAGCTGGTATTGTCTTGATTTCCCCTACCAAAGAGGTTAGTCTACTGTCATATAAACTTGAATTTGACACCACTAATAATATCAGTGAGTATGAAGCTTTGTTGTTAGGATTGAAAGCTGCAAGAGACATGGGAATAAATGAGTTGTCTGTTTTTGGAGACTCTGAACTTATTATTCATCAGGTTAGAAACATATATCAAACCAAGAAGAAAATATTGAAACAATACAGAAATGAGGTGTGGGATTATATAGATAACTTCTTCTTGGCATTCAATATTACTTTTGTTCACAGGGATTAAAATCAGCAGGCTGATTCTTTGGCATTTGCAGCAAGCAATTTTAAAACTCCGATGTTTCCTAATATGAAGTTTCAAATTGAAGTTAGACACAAACCTTCAATCCTGAATAATATAAAACACTGGCAGGTTTTTAAATATGATGAGGAAATTCAAAGATTTATGAAAACCATTGAAGAGTTTTCTAACATTTAAATTGATCAAGATGATGAAGATGCAGAAGTAGAAATACACACTGCAGAAATTCTTCAAGATACTATTGTTGGTCACAAGATCATCGAATTGAAGACAAACCATCTGCCTAAGGGTTTGGTTCCATTAGAAAGACTGTTTGATCACAATGATGTCTCCAAGAAGGCTATTATCCAAACAGAAGAAACAGACATGGAAGATTATGACATTAGTTCAGATGCAAATCCCAAGTTGGTAAAAGTATCCAGGAAACTATCAAAAAAGTAGAAGGAAGCATATATTGAATTAATGAAACAATATTCAGATATATTCACCTAGTTTTATGAAGATTTGAAAGTGTTTGATACATAAATTATTCAACATAAAATCCCTCTAAAACCTGGATCAAAACCTGTAAAGCAGAAATTCAGACAATTCAATCCTTTACTGTTACCAATAATAGAAAAGGAATTGAAGAGGCCGCTAGAAGCAAAAATCATAGTGCCACTAAGATACTTAGAATGGGTAGCAAACCTTGTTCCCGTCAGGAAAAAGAATGGAGAGATAAGGCTCTGTGTAGACTTCCAGAATCCGAACAGGTGTTCTCTTAAAGATAATTATCCGTTACCAAAAATGGATTATATCTTACAAAAGGTTGTTGGCACAAAAAGAATTTATATGCTAGATGGATGTTCAGGGTACAATCAAAGATCAGTAATGGAAGAAGACAATAAGAAAACAACTTTTACCACTCCATGGGGCACCTTTATGTACGAAAAGATGTCTTTTGGGTTGATGAACACTGGGGCTACATTTCAAAGAGCTTTGGATATAGCTTTCATTGGCGAGAAAGACAGGTTTGTGGTAATTTATCTTGATGACATCATTGTATTTTCAGCATCAGATGAAGATCATTTACAACATTTGAAGCAGACCTTTGAGAAATGCAGGAAGTACGGCATATCACTTAATCCCAAAATATCACATTTTTCCATGGAGGAAGGTAAGCTTCTTGGACATATTATTTCATCTAAAGGAATTAAAATAGATCCAGAAAGAGTAAAGGCTATTTAGCTAATCGACATTCCGAGAAATAAAAAGTCCATTCAGTCCTTCATTGGTAAGAATATTTTTTTAAGGAGGTTTATACCTAACTTTGTAGAGATTGTCAAATACATCATTGATATGCTGAAAAAGGATGTAGAAATTAAGGGGATACTAGAGGCAAGAGAATCCTTCGAAAAGATCAAACAGCCTATTGTTCAAGCACCTGTTCTAATTAGCCCAGATTTTTCCAAGGAGTTCATGATTTTTTCATTTGCATCAGAAAATACCATAGTCATTGTTCTTCTGCAAAGAAATGAACAAGGTCACGAGCAGCCTATCTTGCATATATCACACAGGACTCTTCTGTTCATATTGAAGAAAATGATTTACAAATAAACAACAAGTATGATTCTTCAGAATGGTATAAGGACATCGTATTTTTCTTACTGAATTTTCAATCTTCCCCAGAATTGGATAAATCAAAATATAGATCATTAAAGTTGAGAGCTGTAAAATATTGTATTATTGATCAGACCCTATTTTGGAAAGATCCCAATGGTTTTCTATTAATATGTGTGGATGAAAAGGAGGCTAAACAAATCTTTCAAGATCTACATCATGGTGTTTGAGGAGGGCATCATCATTGGAAGGAAACTACCTTCAAAATTTTGAGAGCAGGCTATTACTGGATAGTTCTATTCTCAGATATTTTTGCTCAGGTCAGGGCATGTGAACCCTATCAGAAATTTGCCAGAAAATAGAAACTTATATCCATGCCTCTGAAACTAATCATTGCCCACAGACTGTTCCAACAGTGGGGATTAGATTTCATTGGAGAAATTAATCCCACTTCATCAGGGCAACACAGATGGATTCTTACAGCCACTGATTACTTTACAAAGTGGATAGAAGCAATTTCGACTCGAAATACTACAGACAAGGTAATCATGGAATTTCTAGAGGGATATATTTTTTCCATGTTTGGTTTTCCTAAAAAGTTGTTCACTGATAATGCACAGGCTTTTAAGTCAAATTCCATGCTTGAATTCTGCAATAAATACAATATCAAATTGGTTCATTCTACTCCCTACTACCCCCAGGGAAACGGATTGGTTGAATCTTCCAATAAGACATTGGTAAGGATTATCAAAAAGTTGGTGGCAGAAAATAAAAAAGCATGGGATTCTAAGTTGAAATTTTCTTTATGGGCTGATCACATCAGGAACAAGAAATCTATTGGGACATCTGCCTTCCAGATGGTATATGGCACAGAAGCTATCCTTCCAACTCAATTGGGCCTACCAGTTTTGAATTTTTTGCAAGAAGAACAGGAAGAACCCAATGATGTACAAAGAAGGATTTTTAAGCTCATTAAATTTTAGCAGGCCAGAGAACAGGTTAACCAGAAAGCTACCGCTCATCAGAACAAAATCAAGGCTACATTTGATAAAGGAAGCAAGAAATATGTTTTCAATGAAAGAGATTTGGTATTGAGATGGTATTCTAGGAGAGAAGATAAAGAAAAACATGGAAAGTTTGATAATCTGTGGTATGGTCCTTTCAGGATAACTAAGGTAATGAACAATAACACTTTCCTCCTTCATAATTTAGATAACACTGAAATTTTTGGGGGCCCAGTGAATGGGAGGTTCTTGAAGCATTATTTCATCTAAAGGTATGACAGGTTAGAGTTAGTACAGTAGGTTTTCTTTCAATAAAGACTCCATATACCCAATGGACTTGTTTTTATAGTTATGAAGATAATAAAGGACAAACAGTCACAGGGAAATAAATGAATCAGAGATAAAGAAAAGGCAATGGTCTGTAGTTCTTGGTGTTTAGTATCAAAACTCCATCCCCAGAAGGAGCCAATGTTAGTCTCTAATTTTTTCTTGGTTTAAGTAAGAAACCCTTGTCCTAAACCCTCCTTACCCATCCCTCATTTTCCGCTTTCAACTGTTTTCATTTTTTAGATTTTGGATATTTCATAGTTTGCATTAAAAATCTTTGATGATTTATTTGAGTTTTGATTATGAAAAACATTTTTTAAACTAGAAGTGTCTCCTTTATGACGTTGGAATTTTCAAATTTCAAGTTGTCAAAACGTGCTACGGGAATAAGCCTATTCCCGTAGCGCCAAATAATCATGCCATAACGTGCGTCTGCTATCTCGATTTAGTTATGATAACAAGATCACGTGTTAAGAGTTTGTGTGTTCCCACGAGAATTTGGTAATCATTTCTAAATCCAGCAAGTTCAGAACATAATCCCTATGCATGCGCACAGGGTTCATTTCAAAATCACCTATTGTTTAATGATTATTATGTGATCATCTCGAGTTGTTTTAGTTCAACCTTGTAGGGAGAAATACAGGTATCCATTCAAAGCAACAGGCATATATCCACAATTGCAGGAAGGGAATTTGGAACCCGAGGGCGTTAGTTGCAGATTTCAGTTTAATGGTGCCAAAGAAAAGTAGACAACTTTCCAGAATCGAACTAGAAGGTGTCGAACTCCTTGAAGCCTACCCTCAAATGGCTCAAAGATTCAGAGATGCCAGGTGGTTTCAGTTCCTCACTACATTTCAAAGAGCTATGGATATAGCTTTCATTAGTGAGAAAGACAGGTTTGTGGTAATTTACCTTGATGACATCACTGTATTTTTAGCATTAGATGAAGATCATTTACAACATTTGAAGCATACCTTTGAGAAATGAAGGAAGTACGACATATCACTTAATCCCAAAAAATTACATTTTTCCATGGAGGAAGGTAAGCTTCTTGGACATATTGTTTCGCCTGAAGGAATTAAAATAGATCCAGAAAGAGTAAAGGCTATTCATCTAATCGACACTCCGAGAAATAAAAATTCCATTCAGTCCTTCATTGGTAAGATTAATTTTTTAAGGAGGTTTATACCTAACTTTGCAGAGATTGTCAAATACATCACTGATATGCTGAAAAAGGATGCAGAAATTAAGTGGATACCGGAGGCAAGAGAATCCTTCGAAAAGATGAAATAGGCTATTGTTCAGGCACCTGTTCTAATTAGCCCAAATTTTTCCAAGGAGTTCATGATTTTTTCATTTGCATCAGAAAATACCATAGCCGTTGTTCTTCTGCAAAGAAATGAACAAGGTCATGAGCAGCCTATCTCATTCTTTAGCAAAACTCTCAGGGATTCTGAATTGAAGTATGATCTAATAGAAAAACAAGCTTATGCCTTATTGAAGGCTTTAAAATCTTTCAGAGTGTATATTCTTCAATAAAAATTTATTACTTATGTCCCAAGCAGTGCAGTCAAAGAAATATTGGTTCAGCCCGATTGTGAAGGTAAGAGGGGGAAATGGATAACCAAAATCTTGGAATACGATCTCACCATAAAGCCTACCCAGCTGATAAAGGGACAAGGTCTCGCCAAATTAATGACACAAGACTCTTCTGTTCAGATTGAAGAAAATGATTTACAAATAAACAACAAGTATGTTCAGAATGGTATAAGGACATCGTATTTTTCTTGCTGAATTTTCAATTTCCCCCAAAATTGGATAAATCAAAATACAAATCATTAGAGTTGAGAGCTGTAAAATATTGTATTATTGATCAGACCCTTTTTTGGAAAGATTCCAATGGATTTCTATTAAAATGTGTGGACGAAAAGGAGGCTAAACAAATCTTTCAAGATCTGCATCATGGTGTTTGCGGAGGGCATCATCATTGGAAGGGAACTGCCTTCAAAATTCTGAGAGCAGGCTATTACTGGCCAATTCTATTCTCAGATATTTTTTCTCAGGTTAGGGCATGTGAACCCTATCAGAAATTTGCTAGAAAACATAAACTTATATCCATGCCTCTGAAACCAATCATTGCCCGCAGACCGTTCCAATAGTGGGGATTAGATTTCATTGGAGAAATTAATCCCACTTCATCAGGGTAGCATAGATGGATTCTTACAACCACTAATTACTTTACAAAGTGGATAGAAGCAATTCTGACTCGAAATACTACAGACAAGGTAATCATGGAATTTATAGAGGGATATATTTTTTCCAGGTTTGGCTGTCCTAAGAAGTTGGTCACTGATAATGCATAGGATTTTAAGTCAAATTCCATGCTTGAATTCTGCAATAAATACAATATCAAATTGGTTCATTCTACTCCCTACTACCCCCAGGGAAATGGATTGGCTGAATCTTCCAATAAGACACTGGTAAGGATTATCAAAAAGTTGCTGGCAGAAAATAAAAAAGCATGGGATTCTAAGTTGAAATTTGCTTTATCGGTTGATCACATCAACAACAAGAAATTTATTGGGACATCTCCCTTCCAGATGGTATATGGCATAGAAGCTATCCTTCCAACTCAATTGGGCCTACCAGTTTTAAAGTTTTTACAAGAAGAACAGGAAGAACCCAATGATGTACAAAGAAGGATTTTTCAGCTCATTGAAGTTCAGCAGGCCAGAGAACAAGTTAACTAGAAAGTTGTCGCTCATCAGAACAAAATCAAGGCTACATTTGATAAAGGAACCAAGAAAGATGTTTTCAATGAAGGAGATTTGGTATTGAGATGGGATGCCAGGAGAGAAGATAAATCAAAACACGAAAAGTTGATAATCTGTGGTATGGTCCTTTCAAGATAACTAAGGTAATGAACAATAACACTTTCCTCCTTCATAATTTAGATAACACTGAAATTTTTGGGGGCCCAGTGAATGGGAGGTTCTTGAAGAATTATTTCATCTAAAGGTACGACGGGTTAGAGTTAGTATAGTAGGTTTTCTTTCAATAAAGACTCCATATACCCAATGGACTTGTTTTTACAGTTATGCAGAGAATAAAAGACAGACAATCACAGGGAAATAAATGAATCAGAGATAAAGGAAAGGCAATGGTCTGCAGTTCTTGGAGTTTAGTATCAAAACTCCATCCCTAGAAGGAGCCAATGTTAGTCTATAATTTTTTCTTGGTTTAAGTAAGAAACCCTTGTCCTAAACCCTCCTTACCCATCCCTCGTTTTCCGCTTTCAGCTGTTTTCATTTTTTAGATTTTGGATATTTCATGGTTTGCATTAAAAATCTTTGATGATTTATTTGAGTTTTGATTATGAGAAACATTGTTTAAACTGCCGTTGGAGTTTTCAAATTTTAAGTTGTCAAATGTGCTATGAGAATAAGCCTATTCCCGTAGTGCCAAATAATCATTCCATAACGTGCGCCAGCTATCCCGATTTAGTTATGATAACAAGATCATGTGTTAAGAGTTCATGTGTTCCCAGGAGAATTTGGTAATCATTTCTAAATCCAGCAAGTTCAAAACATAATTGTTATGCATGTGTGCAAGGTTCATTTCAAAATCACCTGTTGTTTAATGACTATTATGTGATCGGCTTGAGTTGTTTTAGTTTAGCCTTGCAGGGAGAAATACAGGTATCCATTCAAAGCAACATGCATATATCAAAAATTGTAGGAAGGGAATTTGGAACTGGAGGGCGTTAGATGCAGATTTGAGTTTAATGGCGCCAAAGAGGAGCAGACAAGTTTCCAGAATCAAACTAGAAGGTGTCAAACTCCTTGAAGCATACCCTCAGATGGCTCAAAGATTCAGAGACACCGGGTGGTTTGAGTTCCTCACTACATTTCAAGGATATGACGAACAGGTTTCCATGGAATTTTCTTTGAAGTTCGATGGTCATGAGGTCGAAATCGGAAAAATGTTGATGTTGGTGACAGAATAGACTATAGCCAAGGCTTGCAGGCTCATAGTTGGAGGGGAAATATGGTGGAAGAAGGAACATGTTGTCACTGAATTTGTGAATCAATTCCTCTTTCCAGATAAGCAAAATCTGGATTGGAGAAGGGGAATTCCTCGCAGTTGGGTTCGACCTGAATGGTACACTGCCCTGGTGGTGATTCACAGATACATCACCTGCGAAGGGAGGTTTTCTTTGGTCTACATCTACCATATCAGAATATTGATGCATCTAAACGGTGACTACCCTTTAAACCTTCCTTATTTCCTGCTTAAAAGTTTGACAAAAATGTCCAAGAAGGTGCAGTCGATTTCCACTAATGCCAAAGGCAGTTTGTTACATCAAGTCCTAATTAAAACCCTAGTCATGTCTTCCCTGAATGAACTACAGAAGCCCTGGAATTGGCTCACAGAATCCTTAAAATCTATTACTCAATCAAATAAGCTGAAAAAATGTACAGGGAGGAAAACTGTTAAAAAGAGTCGAGATATTGCTGATGAAAACCCTGTAAAAGATGAATCTTCTGATATCAAGGTAACTAAGAAGATTAGGAGTAAGAGACCTAGATGGGAGCCCGAAAATGAAATGCCTCCTGAGGAAGATGTCAAAGAATAGATAGAGTCAGATAATGATCTCATTGCTCAAACTGCAGTCAAGTCGTAAATGCCATCCACCAACAAAAAGAATGTTGCAGTCAAAGGAAAAAGGAAAAAAGGTGCTTGTGTATCACAAAAACCTCGGAGAAATTCAACCAGGGATACTAATAAGTATAGGATGAACTCAAAAGAAATGTTCAATTCGGACATTAAATAAGAAGACACCATAATCATAGATGATGATTCTAAGGATGTTGAAACAAGCACCAGGAAAAGAGCAAAAAAGACTCCTCTTCCCAAGAAATCTGTCAGCAAAGGAAAGGGTAAACTTACATCACCTACAGGCCCTGTAATGAGAGCTTCAACTAGATTAGCTAAGGATAAAGAGATGGCTAAAGGCATTAGTGAATTCCCTGAAGAAAAACAGGATTGCTTGGAAGATTCAGATTACTTACTAGATGTACCTGGAGCTATGGACTCATCAAGTTCTGAAGAAGAACATAGCTCATAATTGATTTCAAAATACCAGGTTAAAGACAAACAACCTAGTGTTACTTTAAATATGAATGAAACTGCACCCTCTGAAGATTGTTCACGATTCAGGGTCGAGATAAGAACTGATAAGGAAAAGATTAAAGAATTTCAAAAAACCATAAAGCAGTTAAAGAAGGAAAATATGTAGATCGAACAGTGGAATGCTCGCCAGCAGGAAAGAATTCAAAGTCTTAAAAAGAAGAAGAAGGAGCAAAGGGCATTGCTTAAGGAACTCAGGGAAATCAATTTCAAACTTTACTGGCACAATGTTGTGTTAACCACAAAGCTCAAGCAGAAAAATGACAAAGCCATTGCTGCGATTTTATCTTAAAGGTAACATGAAGATTGGTTACAATTTTGTTTAAAGGTGCTCCAGGAGATATGGAAAATAATTACTCATTTTGATCAAGGAAATGATAAGACTTCGATCTGCTTTACAGAGTCAAACAAAATCCCTGTTTTGTAGAGTCAAATGTATTACTGGCAATGTTTGTTATATCAAATTATTGAGCTGTGGACTATTTTGGAAATAGTTGCTCATTTTTGAGTGACATAATTTAGGATCTGGATACTCTTTGATTCTAGTCATTTGAAGTTGTCCTAGATAGTAGGATCTAGTAGTTTCATAGTTGTTTTAAATAGATAGCAGACAAACCTTATGAAGGTCAAAAATTTGGATATCTATAGAGATCTTTTGTGGAGATTATTGTAAAGGCATGTATGTTCAATTGACACTTAATAGAAAAGGCATATGGATGGTTAGACCTTCTCTTTTCTACTCTATTATTTCATTTTTCATGCTTGAATTTATTATTCAAATTGCAATGCTTTTTGGTTCTTGAATGTTAATTTATACAGTGAAGATTTTGTTGTAGAGATAATTTTCAAGTAATGATTTCAAGCTGATACCCCTGTTTCTTTATAATATATTGAAACTAAACCTTGTGAAATAGACAAATTGAAGATTTCACTTTCTTTTTCTTGAAATGGTGTACTCCATCTATGTATCTACCTATTATTCATCCAATGGGATATGCAATGTTTTAATCTTGATTTTCATGCCATGCTGTAAGCTTGAACCAGTTTTCAACCATTATACCAAAACCAAATCATAAAACCCTCAAAAATACTTTGCAATAAAATCAATGATGCCTTAGCCTGCCCTTACTATTCGAGTGCAACTTTGGGGACTAAGATTTTTGGCTTCGTTGCTGGGGAGCGAAGAAACGAAGATAACTTCCATGGGGAAACGACAAGTTTAGATTCAGATCTTGATGGTGAACAAGATTTTGGACATTTTCTAAAGTCTATGATTATTCACCTGGCGACTCCTCTGTAGTAATTATAGCTTCTAAGAAAGAAGGGAAAGAACCTAAAATTCCCAAAAAACCTCCACCATCAAATAAGAGACCAGTAACAAGGAAAAATCCAGATCCCGAGCCTGTAGCAGCAGTGCCAAACCCTGAAAAAATAATAAGAAAACCTAAATTTCTTCTTGGTCAGCCTTCACATTCAAAAGGGAAATTATCTTTAGAAAGTTCTCAGGCAGAATCTTCTGAGATCATTAAAACCCAAGAAAATGAAGATTTGAAACCCGAAAGTGAAATTAAACATGTTGTTGAGTCTGATACAGTTTCATTCCCAACAAATGTTTCAGAATTAAGCTCCAAACAAAGGAAATTGCTTATTGAACTTATTAAACAGGAATATCCTTACTTGTTGTCTGAAACTGGAGATTTGAGAGTTCCCAGCACAAGTGTTAAGAGTGAAACAGAGACTTCTGCATCATCTTGTGAATCTTTCTCACTTGAAGATTTCAGAACACATTATTATTATTTTGATAATCCTCTGTTTCTTAGTCCATTAGATGATCAAAGTCCAGAAGATAAATCTACATCTATTGAAAGACAAAGTTCAAGGACAATACACATAAGTTGTAAAACACAAGGGATTGTTTCACCCACAACATCGCCAATCTTGCTTATCCCCCAAACTCTAAACACAGCTAATATGGCCGCAGACAGAATGGACCAAATAGTTGCAGCTAGGTATGCTCCTCTAGTACTTCCTCAAGTCATGTATGCTTTCCCACCAAATGATTATATGAGATATTTTCCCATATTTAATGGAGAAGGATCAGTTACTACTGAATAACATTTGAGTTCATTTTATAGTTTTGCAGACAATTTTAATGTAGAACATGTTGATGTATGGATGAGATTATTCGTACCAAGTTTAGATGAGGAAGCGAGAAAGTGGTTCAGAAGTTTGCCTCCTAACTCAATAGCTGATATTATAGCCTTATATGAGGCCTTTCTAAATCGATGGGCAGATAAAAAATATTTTCAGTATTATCTTACTGAATTTGGTGCTTTAAGGAGGAAACAAGGAGAATCAATTCCTGATTTTACAAAAAGGTTTAACCTGATGTACAATAAAATTCCAGAGGAGATAAAACCTTTAGAGGCATCAACCAAAATCACATTTGCCAATGCATTCGATGCCAAATTTTCCTTATTGCTTAGGGAAAGAAGAGCCACTACCCTCAGCCTAATGCAAGATGTAGCTATTGAGGTGGAATCAAATATGTTAGCAACAGACAAATTGAAATCTAGAAGTGACAGAGATAGAGAAGAGAAAAAAGAAGAGATGCCTTCATCTTCTAATTCATCATCTGATATTAAAATGGATGAAATGATAAAGATGTTGAAAACTTTGACTTCTGAGATGGCAAGGTTGAAGATGGAACAAAAACAACCCAATAGACCTGCACAGGAGGGAGATTATAGAAATCCAAATCAATTCAGGAGACCAAACAATGTACCCCAGATTCTACCAAGAGAAAGAAAAAATCAAGATGAACAAAAGGTATTACCTCCTTTTCAGAATAATGTAGTAGATGAGGAGGAAGATAATGATGGTACAGAAGAAGACTCTACAGTTCACTTGACCAATTCTGAATCGGTCCCTTTACAGGTAACACAACAATAATATGAAAATACTTTGATTGCAAATAAATTTGAGGAAGGGGATGGAGAGGAGATTGTCCAGCACAAACCTACAGGGAAAAGATATAATCTCAAATCTAGTTCTCAGGTGCCTAAAGTAGATATACATATTTCTACAAAGAAAGCCAGTACTTCAGGTAAGACAGGGGCAATCAAAGGTGTTCCTAATGTTCAAGCAGATCCTTCATTGAAGCAACTTGTCAAAGATAGCACAGTTGATATAAGAGAACCAGATAAAAATGTCCCTTCTTTCAATCTCGAACATGAAATCAACAAAATTAAGATTCTAGTACCATTATTAGAACTTTTGAAAACAAAACCATTCAGAAAAATTATCCTTAAGGCTCTAGAAGCTCCATCTCAGGTCACTTTCTCAGATATAGTCAACCTTGAAGACGAAAACCCTACTATTACTATTGGACCTCACATTGAAGACAAAATTAATGCCTCTCCACCTTTTTACATTTCACTAAGTATCCATGACAAAACACTGCACAATTGCTTAATGGATTCTGGTGCTTCGTATAATGTCATGCCTAAGGTGGTGATGGAAGAATTAGGGTTAGACATCACTAGACCATATCATGATCTATATTCTTTTGATTCCAAGAAATTCAAATGTCTTGGGCTTATGAAAGATGTGGTCGTAACACTTTCCCAATTACCTATGAAGAGTGTGGTGTTAGATCTTATCGTGGTTGACATACCACCAAAATTTGGGATGCTTCTTTCAAGATCTTGGGCTAAAAAGGTAGGTGGCACTCTACAGATGGACCTAAGCTACGCAACCATGCCTGTTTTTGGTGGTGAACAATGGAGATTATACAGAGAAGTCATACTGGTTTTTTTGGTAAGTGATCATGATAACCCCACTAATCACCCTATATATGTTGTAGAAGATGATCTGGGATCTTCTATTTTTCATATGGATGAGGAAATGGAAGAGGTATCAGTCAGAAAGTCAATAACTACAGCAAGATATAGTGAAGACCATTTTGTTTGGAAAATGTATTTTGATGGGGCTAGTTCTAAAGAAGGTTATGGAGTTGGTATTGTCTTCATTTCCTCTACCAAGGAGGTTATTCCAATGTCATATAATCTTGAATTTGACACCACTAATAATATCAGTGAGTATGAAGCTTTGTTGTTAGGATTGAAAGATGCAAGAGACATGGGAATAAATGAGTTGTCTGTTTTTGGAGACTCTGAACTTATTGTTCACCAGGTTAGAAACATATATCAAACCAAGAAGCAAAGATTGAAACAATACATAAATGAGGTGTGGGATTATATAGATAACTTCTTCTTGGCATTCAATATTACTTTTGTTCATAGGGATTTAAATCAGCAGGCTAATTCTTGGCCATTTGCAGCAAGCAATTTTAAAACTCTGATGTTTCCTAATTTGAAGTTTCAAATTGAAGTCAGACGACCTTAAATCCTGGATAATATAAAACACTGGTAGGTTTTTAAATATGATGAGGAAATTCAAAGATTTATGAAAACCATTGAAGAATTTTCTAACATTTCATTTGATCAAGATGATGAAGATGTAGAAGAAGAAATACACAGTACAAAAATTCTTCAAGATACTATTGTTGGTCACAATATCATCGAATTGAAGACAAACCATCTGCCTAAGGGTTTGGTTCCATTAGAAATATTGTTTGATCACAATGATGTCTCCAAGAAGGCTGTTATCCAAACAGAAGAAACAGATGTGGAAGAATGTGACATTAGTCAGATGCAAATCCCAGGTTGGTAAAAGTATCCAGGAAACTATCAAAAAAGCAGAAGGAAGCATATGTTGAATTAATGAAACAATATTCAGATATATTCGCCTGGTCTTATGAAGATTTGAAAGTGTTTGATACATAAATTATTCAGCATAAAAATCCCTCTAAAACCTGGATCAAAACCTGTAAAGCAGAAATTCAGGCAATTCAATCCTTTACTGTTACCAATAATAGAAAAGGAATTGAAGAGACTGCTAGAAGTAAAAATCATAGTGCCACTAAGATACTCAGAATGGGTAGCAAACCTTGTGCCCGTCAGGAAAAAGAATGGAGAGATAAGGCTATGTGTAGACTTACGGAATCTAAACAGGTGTTCTCTGAAAGATAATTATCCGTTACCAAAAATGGATTATATCTTACAAAAGGTTGTTGGTGCAAAAAGAATTTCTATGCTAGATGGATATTCAGGGTACAATCAAATATTAGTAATGGAAGAAGACAAAAAGAAAACAGCTTTTACCACTCCATGGGCCACCTTTATGTATGAAAAGATGCCTTTTGGGTTGATGAACGTTGTGGCTACATTTAAAAGAGCTATGGATATAGCTTTGATTGGCGAGAAAGATAGGTTTGTGGTAATTTACCTTGATGACATCACTGTATTTTCAGCATTAGATGAAGATCATTTACAACATATGAAGCAGACCTTTGAGAAATGCAGGAAGTACGACATATCACTTAATCTCAAAAAATCACATTTTTCCATGGAGGAAGGTAAGCTTCTTGGACATATTGTTTCGCTTGAAGGAATTAAAATAGATCCAGAAAGAGTAAAGGCTATTCAGCTAATCGACATTCCGAGAAATATAAAGTCCATTCAGTCCTTCATTGGTAAGATTAATTTTTTAAAGAAGTTTATACCTAACTTTGCAGAGATTGTCAAATACATCACTGATATGTTGAAAACGGATGCAGAAATTAAGTGGATACCGGAGGCAAGACAATCCTTCGAAAAGATCAAATAGGCTATTGTTCAGGCACCTGTTCTAATTAGCCTAGATTTTTCCAAGGAGTTCATGATTTTTTTCATTTGCATCAGAAAATACCATGGCTGTTGTTCTTCTGCAAATAAATGAACAAGGTCACAAGCAGCCTATTTCATTCTTTAGCAAAACTCTCAGGGATTCTGAATTGAAGTATGATCTAATAGAAAAATAGGCTTATGCCTTAGTGAAGGCTTTAAAATCTTTTAGAGTGTATATTCTTCAATAAAAAATTATTGCTTATGTCCCAAGCAATGTAGTCAAAGAAATCTTGGAATACAATCTCACCATAAAGCCTACCCAGCTGATAAAGGGACAAGGTCTCGCCAAATTAATGATGGAATCGAATTACAAAGCAATTGGATTATACCATCTTTCAGATATGACACAAAACTCTTCTGTTCAGATTGAAGAAAATGATTTACAAATAAACAACAAGTATGTTCAGAATGTTATAAGGATATCGTATTTTTCTTGTTGAATTTTCAATCTCCCCCAAAATTGGATAAATCAAAATACAAATCATTAGAGTTGAGAGCTGTAAAATATTGTATTATTGATCAGACCCTGTTTTGGAAAGATTCCAATGGCTTTCTATTAAAATGTGTGGACAAAAAGGAGGCTAAACAAATCTTTCAAGATCTGCATCATGGTGTTTGCGGAGGGCATCATCATTGGAAGGGAACTGCCTTCAAAATTCTGAGAGCAGGCTATTACTGGCTAGTTCTATTCTCAGATATTTTTTCTCAGGTCAGGGCATGTGAACCCTATCAGAAATTTGCCAGAAAACATAAACTTATATCCATGCCTCTGAAACAAATCATTCCCCATAGATCGTTCCAATAGTGGGGATTAGATTTCATTGGAGAAATTAATCCCACTTCATCAGGGCAGCATAGATGGATTCTTACAACCCCTAATTACTTTACAAAGTGGATAGAAGCAATTCCGACTCGAAATACTATAGACAAGGTAATCATGGAATTTCTAGAGGGAAATATTTTTTCCAGGTTTGGCTGTCCTAAGAAGTTGGTCACTGATAATGCATAGGCTTTTAAGTCAAATTCCATGCTTGAATTCTGCAATAAATACAATATCAAATTGGTTCATTCTACTCCCTACTACCCCCAAGGAAACGGATTGGTTGAATATTCCAATAAGACACTGGTAAGGATTATCAAAAAGTTGCTGGCAGAAAATAAAAAAGCATGGGATTCTAAGTTGAAATTTGCTTTATGGGTTGATCACATCAGTAACAAGAAATCTACTGGGACATCTCCCTTCCAGATGGTATATGGCACAAAAGTTATCCTTCCAACTCAATTGGGCCTGCCAGTTTTAAAGTTTTTGCAAGAAGAACAGGAAGAACCCAATGATGTACAAAGAAGGATTTTTCAGCTCATTGAAGTTCAACAGGCCAGAGAACAGGTTAACCAGAAAGCTATCACTCATTAGAACAAAATCAAGGCTACATTTGATAAAGGAACCAAGAAAGATGTTTTCAATGAAGGAGATTTGGTATTGAGATGGGATGCCAGGAGAGAAGATAAAGAAAAACACAAAAAGTTTGATAATCTGTGGTATGGTCCTTTCAGGATAACTAAGGTAATGAACAATAACACTTTCCTCCTTCATAATTTAGATAACACTGAAATTTTTGGGGGCCCAGTGAATGGGAGGTTCTTGAAGCATTATTTCATCTAAAGGTACGACAGGTTAGAATTAGTACAGTAGGTTTTCTTTCAATAAAGACTCCATATACCCAATGGACTTGTTTTTACAGTTATGCAGAGAATAAAAGACTGACAGTCACCGGGAAATAAATGAATCAAAGATAAAGGAAAGGAAATGGTCTGCAGTTCTTGGAGTTTAGTATCAAAACTCCATCCCCAGAAGGAGCCAATGTTAGTCTCTAATTTTGTCTTAGTTTAAGTAAGAAACCCTTGTCCTAAACCCTCCTTACCCATCCCTCATTTTCTGCTTTCAGTTGTTTTCATTTTTTAGATTATGGATATTTCATGGTTTGCACTAAAAATCTTTGATGATTTATTTGAGTTTTGATTATGAAAAACATTTTTTAAACTAGAAGTGTCTCCTTTATGCCGTTGGAATTTTCAAATTTCAAGTTGTCAAACGCACTATGGGAATAAGCCTATTCCCGTAGCTCCAAATAATCATGCCATAACATGCGCCTTCTATCCCGATTTAGTTATGATAACAAGATCATGAGTTAAGAGTTTGTGTGTTCCCACAAGAATTTGGTAATCATTTCTAAATCCAGCAAGTTCAGAACATAATCGCTATGCATGCATGCAGGGTTCATTTCAAAATCACATGTTGTTTAATGATTATTATGTGATCGACTCGATTTGTTTTAGTTTATCCTTGTAGGGAGAAATACAGGTATCCATTCAAAGTAATAGGCATATATCAACAATTGCAGGAAGGGAATTTGGAACCCGAGGGCGTTAGATGTAGATTTGAATTTAATGGTGCCAAAGCGGAGTGGACAAGTTGCCAGAATAGAACCAGAAGGTGTCGAACTCCTTGAAGCCTACCCTCAGATGGCTCAAAGATTCAGAGACGTCAGGTGGTTTGAGTTCCTCACTACATTTCAAGGATATGACGAACAAGTTTCCATGGAATTTGCTTTGAAGTTCGATGGTCATGAGATCGAATTGGCAAAATTTTGATGCTGGTGACAGAGCAGACTATAGCCAAGGCTTGCAGGCTCGTAGTTGGAGGGGAAACATGGTGGAAGAAGGAACACGTCATCACTGAATTTGTGAATCAATTCCTCCTTCTAGATAAGCAAAATCTGGATTAGAGAAGGGGAATTCCTCGCAGCTGGGTTCAAATCGAATGGCACACTACCCTGGTGGTGATTCACAGATACATCACCTGCAAAGGGAGGTTTTCTTTGATCTACATCTACCATATCAGAATACGGATGCCTCTAAATGGTGAATACCCTTTAAACCTTCCTTATTTCCTGCTTAAAAGTTTGACAAAAATGTCCAAGAAGGTGCAGTCGATTTCCACTAATGCCAAAGGCAGTTTGTTCCATCAAGTCCTGATTAAAACCCTAGTCAAGTCTACCCTGAATGAACTACAGAAGCCCTAGAATTGGCTCACAGAATCCTTAAAACCTAAGATGAAAAAGGGCAGAGGGAGGAAAACTGTTAAACAAAATTGAGATATTGTTGATGAAAACCCTGTAAAAGATGAATCTTCTGATATCAAGGTAACTAAGAAGAGGGAGTAAGAGACCTAGATGGGAGCCCGAAAATTAAATGCCTCCTGAGGAAGATTTCAAAGAAGAGACAGAGTCAGATAATGATCTCATTGCTCAAACTACAGTCAAGTGTGAAATGCTATCCACCAGCAAAAAGAACGTTGCAGTCAAAGGAAAAAGGAAAAAAGGTGCGTGTGTATCACAAAAACCTCGGAGAAATTCAACCAGGGATACTAATAAGTATAAGCTAAACTCAAAAGCAATGTTCAATCCAGCCATTAAGGAAGAAAACACCATAATCATAGATGATGATTATGAGGATGTTGAAACAAGCACTAGGAAAAGAGCAAAAAAGACTCCTTTTCCCAAGAAATCTATCAGCAAAGGAAAGGGAAAACTTACATCACCTACAGGCCCTGTAACGATAGCTTCAACTAGATTAGCTAAGGCTAAAGAGATGGCTAAAGGCATCCGTGAATTCCCTGAAGAAAAACAGGATTGCTTGGAAGATTCAGATTACTTACCAAATGTACCTAAAGCTATGGATTCATTAAGTTCTGAAGAAGAACATAGCTCATAATTGATTTCAAAATACCAGGTTAAAGCCAAAGAACCAAGTGTTACTTTAAATCTGAATGAAACTGCACCCTCTGAAGATTGTTCAGGATTCAGGGTCGAGATAAGAACTGATAAGGAAAAGATTAAAGAATTTTAGAAAACCATAAAGTAGTTAAAGAAGGAAAAGATCTAGATAGAACAGTGGAATGCTCGCCAGCAGGAAAGAATTCAAAGTCTTAAAAAGAAGAAGAAGGAGAAAAGGGCATTGCTTAAGGAACTCAGGGAAATCAATTTCAGACTTTACTGGCACAATGTTGTGTTAACCACAAAGCTCAAGAAGAAAAATGCCAAAGCCACTGCTGTGATTTTATCTTAAAGGTAACATGAAGATTGGTTACAATTTTGTTTAAAGGTGCTCCAGGAGATATGGAAAATAATTACTCATTTTGATCAAGGAAATGTTAAGACTTTGATCTGCTTTACAGAGTCAAACGAAATCACTGTTTTGTAGAGTTAAATGTATTGCTGGCAATGTTTGTTATATCAAGTTGTTGAGCTGTGGACTATTTTGGAAATAGTAGCGCATTTTTAAGTGACATAATTTAGGATTTGGATACTCTTTGATTCTAGTCATTTAAAGTTGTCCTAGATAGTAGGATCTGGTAGTTTCATAGTTGTTTTAAATAGACAAAAGACAGACCTTATGAAGGTCGAAAATTTGGAGATCTATAGAGACTTTTTGTGGAGATTATTGTAAAGGCATGTATGTTCATTTGACACTTAATAGCCAAGGCATATGGATAGTTAGACCTTCTCTTTTCTACTGTGTTATTTCATTTTTCATGCTTGAATTTATTATTCAAATTGCAATGTTTTTTGGTTCTTGAATGTTAATTTATACACTGAAGATTTTGTTGTAGAGATAATTTTCAGGTAATGATTTCAAGCTGATACCCCTGTTTCTTTATAATATATTGAAACTAAACTTTGTGAAATTGACAAATTGAAGATTTCACTTTCTTTTTCTTGAATTGGTTTACTCCATCTATGTATCTACCTATTATTCAGCCAATGGGATATGCAATGTTTTAATATTGATTTTCATGCCATGCTGTAAGCTTAACCCAATTTTCAACCATTATACCAAAACCAAATCATAAAAACCTCAAATATACTTTGCAATAAAATCAATGATGCCCTAGCTTGCCCTTACCAGTTGAGTGCAACTTTAGGGACTAACAGATATGTTGATGCTTTGGGGTTTTGGTTGGTCAACTCTAGACGAACCCTGGGTCTTAACCTCCTAGTGTTAAGAAGGACATGCGCAAGTGTGAACTGGCCCAACAATTGGGCACTACTGGTGCCACCCACACTATATTTGTGTCTCTTGTGTTTCACATGTTTTCTATTGTATGAAAAATTGACCAAGTGCTAAAGAATGTTAACAAATGCCTAAGCATACATTTGAATTGCATAGAGTAAGGACATGACTCGTTCGTAGCCTATACAAAAGTATGAGTATGCTCTAGGTGAAGAGGTGTAGTCCAGGTGAAGTATCCTTGGTTGAGCCAAGTTGTGTAGAGAGAACCTCCATGGTGTCGCACATCCATGAGATGCTAAGGTTGGACTTGGGCATGACTCTTGGGGGCGTGAAACAAACCCAAATATGCTCTTCAACACTCATGTTTTTTGTTGTATGCTTGATTGACTAGGTGTTAAAGAATGTTAACAAATGTCTAAGTATACAACTAAGTTTCATAGACTAAGGATGTGATTCATCCGTAGCCTAGAACAAAATATGGGTATACTCTAGGTGAAGAGGTGTGGTCTAGGTGAAGTATCCTTGGTTGAGCCAAGCTACCAAGAGAGAACCGCCGCAACGTCACATGTCCACAAGATGACATGGTTGGACTTGGGAATGAATTTTGGGGGCGTGACACAAACCCAAATATTCTCTTCAACACTCTCAATATATACCCATTCTCCACACTATTGGAGTGGTTTCTCCCTCATGCAACTATACCCAATTTGTTTTCTTTGTTGGAGCTACATTTACCATATGTAGATTTCATATAGGCCTTCAACCTTATTTTCACTGTAGCTCCCCCTCATTGTATGTTCCCTAAAATTTATCAATAATGTTCGTCTGGCCTCCTATTGGAGTTGTTTTTGTTCCCTTCTATAATTCTACTAACAAGCACATGGAGTTTTTTCTCATAAATAGCATCTACCTAGTTTTCTCCTCTTATTGGAGTTGTATTAACTACATGGATCCCTCCCACTCTTATTCCAAATGATGTAAAACAAAATTTAACATGGTGTGAACCTTGTTCTGTGTATCACATACACAACGTGGAAAGCACTCACATGAATAACATAACTAAAAGCATCCTATGTCCTCAAACCCTTCAACATGGAAGCCTATTAAAATACAGACATGCATGGAACAAAATTGTGTATGCATGCAGTGTCTAAGTGCTTTCACTATTAGTATAAAATGCAACACCATTGTACCAAGCCCTTTCACTCTAGATACCCAAAAGTCTTAGTGTCCATCAAGATTACAAGAAGCATAATTGAATTCTACCCAACAATAGAAATAAGTGAACTTAAAATTCACATATTTATGGGCTCTTTTGCACTACCAAGTGAATTGCAAGTTCACTTATTTCCTTCTCAAGGTCTTTCACTTCTTCACAAGCTATAGGCTCATTCCCATTTTCTTCCTATGTGGTTCTAATGGAGAAGTTCATTAAAACTACATTCAACTTTCTTAAAAAATGGTTATACCAAGTGACCTCTATTTCTCTCCCATTCTTCTTCTATTCTCTTTGAGAACTCCTCTTCACTTCTTTATGTCTTCTTTTTCAATAAGAGTGAGTAAGGAAAAAAAAGCCTCAATGTCAATTCGGTGTAGCTTGGATGTTTGTGAGGAATGATTTTTATCCTCCCCACCTGAATTCAATTCCCATAATGACATGAATAAAACTCAAAAATAATTATGTTATATTACCTTTGATTCAAAATTCAATAACCTTGCCATTCTTCTAAATTTTTAATGCATATAGAAACTCATGAATCTGAATAAATTTTTAATGCATATACAAATTCATGAGTATGAAGAGACTTCAAATTTTTATGCATATACAAACTCATGAATCTAAAGAGACTCCAAATCGTACTGTATATGTTGGAAGAGAATTCGATCCTAACCATATATGTTGGAATATACAAACTCATGAATCTAAAGAGACTTGAAATCGTACCGTATATATGTTGGACATGATATTTGCCCGCGTACCTTCAACGTTTCTCCCCCACCCAAAAATACATCCGTACAAAAGGGTGAATCCCTACTTTTTCAATGCGATGTAATTTTGATCGGAATAATGTACTCGAGATGCGTGTTTCTCTGAATTGGATTGATTGGATATTATTGGATGCTTTCCCTGGCTATGAGGTCATCGCTTTAAGAGATTCTAATCTCACACCAGATTCCAGAACGACGCCCGTTGCCCTAATCCCACAACAACTTGATCGACCTCGTCCTCCTCCCTCCTCCATTGTAAACCTTGGCAATACTCAGTTTCTTTCTTTTCTCTGCGCCATCCATTCATTCCAGCCATGAGGATTAGAAACCCGGATCGCTTTTCGTCTTTTGTTTCTACTTCTTCCGATGTTCCACCGGCAGCAGCATTTGAAGCCTCTTTTCCTGATGCCCTAATCTCCGATACTTTGGCCGTTCTCGGCATGAAATCGTTTACAGAATCCGTCCAACCAACTCCAAATCCAGTAGTACTAAACCACCATCACCAATATATCGAGGCGCAATCCAACCTCCCCATCTCGGCTGCAAACATGGCGGGCAGGACGAAGCCAAACGATAATGCTGACGATGGCTCAGATTCTGTCAAGTTAATGCGAACCCCGCCATTCCCTGCAATACCCAGCAAGGAGGAGGGGGAGGGGGACGAGAAGGAGATGTTAAGTCCGGTTGTTGCAGGCGGCGAGGAGGAGATAGAGAAACTTAGGGTTTGCACTGTGAACAAGTCTCCATGGGATGTTCCCTCATTTGTCCGAGCATTCTTCGCAAAACCCACCACCGATGATAGTGAGCAATCCATGCAAAACGGTAGCAGGATAAATAATCAGAAAAAGATCAGGATACCGAATCTCCCCAGTTATACTTGCAGGAAGGCAAATACAATGGCAGACGCAAATCAGCAGGTATTTTACATGTTAACCTAAAATACTAGCCAACGTCCGTTCGTCTGCGATAGTTTTGTTTTAAATAGTTAAAATACCATCAGTTCAAACTACCATGGGAAGGGCCTGTGAATGCATTGTATATGCGCGCTTTGGTTAGGGCATGGGGTGCGTGCCCTAATCTCATCTATATTCCCTCACAGTTAGTTTACAGTCTACAGTTTATATTCAACCATTTTTTGAGAATTTTCGTCATTGGGCCACACATTAACCAGATCAGATTGTTTGTGAGGGAAAGGTTTGCTAGTTTTATAGGAAGTAAATACCATATACTGAATAGGTTTTTGTCTGGCTGTAACTGTGTGTTGTCTCAGGCTTATGTCGAGGATGATGATGATGATTTCAACCAAACTGAGAGTGCCAGGTGATAGTTTAGTTTATCTGCAGAAAATATACTGAAAAACACCTCTTGTATGAATTCAATGACCCATGAGTGTAATCCATAAGTCAGAAATTAGGGCATGGAATAAAGCAGCTCTTACAAGTCAGTTGCGTATTTTTTATTATAATAATTTGACTGATTTAGCTGTGCTTTATTTTCTTTTATTGTTGTGTTGTAATCATATTCTCCCAAAAGACTGGCGTACACTAGCAAAGCAGGTACGCTACTGTACATGATCATGCAGCATTAATGGCACACCATTTCTGTAATTTACTTCAATAATATCTGTCTGTCTGATTTTTTCAGAAATGAAAACAAATACAATGCCTTGTGGGAAGGAGTTGTTACAAGTAGCAGAAGAAGAGCAAGTGCTTGAATCAGCACTGGTGAGAGTATTTTCAGAAGAAGTTGCTGGATTGACAGTGAGAGAAGCCGGTTGCAAGCTTATGCTAAGGAATGTCAACAACGTAACTTCTGAAGGTCTTCCTCTTTCAGTGCAGGTGAGGAGGGCGATGCTCAACAGTCCATATTTTGTACAGATGGACGATGGAAAGTTTTCCTTGTGGGAAGATTTTCTCAACACTAGGGTTGGCAGGTTAGATGAGGAAGAGAACACCAGCTCTGAAAAAGACAAAAAAATGGGCATCCACAACTTTAACAGAGACGAGGATTGTGCTACTTATAAGGAACCTGCAAAAGAATTGGGTCAATCAACTAATCGAGAGCTTGCAGTTCCCAAAATAATGAGAACGAAAGGAAAGAGGAGCAGAAGAACTGGCTTGGGCTTGAATATGAGACAGGGCGAGGAGAAAGAAGACATTGGCATTTGCGAACAGGCAGATGGTAGAAGGCAAAAATCATGCGGGCAGGAAGTTGAGCAGAGATCATATAATTCAGTCTGCGGGATTCTTTTGAAAAGAAACGAAGAACTCCACAGTATTGATAAAATTGCAGTAGGGTTTGATTCTCAATGTTGTCATCGTCGAAGTATTTCAGATGGGAATGGGAAGACGCATCAAAATGATCTTCCCCTTCCCGACGAAAGGTATAGAGCTGCTTCTTGTTTAATTTCATTTATGAAGGGAAATATTGGGAAGCCTGAGCGTCGTCCTCATTATTATCAAAAAAGGAAACCAGTGAAGTCGAGATCTCTGAAAGCTCTCTCTGATTTAATTTGACTGGTTTCTACACAGTGACGGATGAAAATGGTGGGCATTTATGTTCGCTTTCTCAACTTCCAAGGAAGGCCAACTTCCAAGTAAAACAAAGCCTGTGCATGCATGGATGTATAACAGGTAGTGATTGCTAATTTGAAACTTTCAAAGTTATGTGCATCCTCATCCATCCACTTGTCTTCTTCTGTACGGACTGGGCTGCCCACACGTGACAGGGCATGTTGGTTTTAAACGGTGATAACCGGTCAAGTTTCAACTTCTTCCAAACCAAGTGAAGCACAATTGGTACTCGATAAAGCGGCCCTTGAAATTTGGTTGGCGAAGCACACCGCCTACGGACACGAACTTTCAAGTTCGCCTGCGTATGGTTTATAAATTTGAGTTAAAGGTTCTTTGAATTACGATCATTTTATTTAACTCACGGTAAAATTCATGTGTAATTTTTCTTTCTTTATTTATTTTAGGGATATCTTGCGCTGCTATATAGTCTTGTTCTCAGTCGCTGGTTTAAAATTATTTTTCTATTAAATTTAAAAAAAATGTTCTTAAATTATTAATTTTAAAATTATTTTTCTATCAAATTTAAAAATATATATATTCTTAAATTATTCATTTTAAAATATTTTTATTATTAAATTATTTATTTATTTGTTTGATAAATTTAGAAACTAATCGTATTTTCATGGCCATGTCTAACTTTCCGTTTTTTTTTTTTTTTTTAAATTTGGCTCGACAAATCTGGACGAAATAGCAAGTTTCTAATATCGTATATATTTCATCCTCGATTCTTCTATTTTTATTTTATTTTTATATTTTTTCTCTTAATATTTTCATGGTTAGGTGATGAGAATTTAACTTAATTTTATAAAATTGCTTATGTTTGGTTAAGAGTTTGTCTTCGTCCAAGATTTTACTAGCTAGTTATTCCAAGTGACATGGTTTTCCTTGAATAATGGTGGTTTTGTTTTCTTTTAATAATGGTGACTAAAGTAGCTAGTTTTCCCACTACAATAAAAAAAAAAGAATTTAATTAATTAGAAATTAGTTTTCTATGTATAGAGATTTTTTTATCAAATAGTGTTATTCAATATAGTTACTCAATGGGTTGATCTTATAATAATAAAATATTATTTCTCACCCTCATCTTGTCATAATTTTTTTATCACTTTCTTTTATACGAGATCTCTAATAGTTAATGATTTATTAGGTAAGTCTACCTCTTCAATTCCCTCCTTTTTTTTATTGTTTGCATGCTAAGAAACAAAGAGATTTACATTATCATGTGTGTGAGACAAACTATATGACCCTTAAAATGGTGTTTTATTATTTCTCACCCTCATCTTGTCATAATTTTTTTATCACTTTCTTTTATACGAGATCTCCAATAGTTAATGATTTATTAGGTAAGTCTACCTCTTCAATTCCCCCTTTTTTATTGTTTGCATGCTAAGAAACAAAGGGATTT
>ML802054.1:171-35341 GCA_009831015.1 Picea engelmannii
AACATAGATTTTTTCTCCAAGCATAGTGCCATGATTGGCTCCAAAGAGTATGACTCCATCACCACATATTTTTGGCGAGCCTTAATAAGCTCCATCAAAGAAGTCCCAAGGATTTGTGAAATCAATACAGGGCTCATGCAATAACCTTTGGGATTTAATATTAATATTAATATTAATATCAAAATTGATGCCCAAAATATTTTTTTATTTTTTTTCTAAAAAAATTTCGTCGTCGCATATCCGACACCCACTATTATATATGTGATAGTTTGCTATATAAACAATGGAAAGTTGTCATCGGATATCCGACGACAACTTTTATATATGCGATGGTTTTTCCATATAAACAATGGAAAGTTGTCATTGGATATCTGACGGCAACTTTTATATATGCGACAGTTTTACCATATAAACAACGAAAAGTTGTTGTCGTATATTTGACGACAAATTTAATATATGCGACGGTTTTTCCATAAAAATAACGAAAATTTGTCGGCGGATATCCAACGACAACTTTTATATATGCGACAACAAATTCTATTGATGTGTCGGTTTAACTATAAAAGTTGTTCTCGCAATATAGACGAAAAAGTTGGTTTGAGATTGTTTGCCTATATCGTCGCTTATGCGACATTTTCTCAAGTTCGTCACAAATGCCACGTCACCTAAACCAAAATTTCAGAGATTCTAAATTCATCACCATATAAATGACATAACATCGCATAAGCATCAAAACAACCATTGTAAAATGGGCCAAATGTTCTAGTGTGTGTCCCTTCCATTTCGAAGTTGCTTGTCTTTCAACAAAAAAAACTTAGGATACAACATAATATTCACATGTCTTTTGGAATAATATTTTAATATTATTCCCCAAGGACTTAAGCCCCTAGGCTCAACACTTATCCCCTCTTTCCACTTTCTAGCCCCTAATCCCTTGCCCACTCTGTGGAAGCTTAGTTCCCCATCACTCATTCATCATTGTCGGTCTCCACACGGTGGTGTTTATATTTTTATTAATAATGTGCATAGATGCATGTACAAAATCAGGCTCTCGGCCTTCAACACTTAGGCTCTCTGTTCTATCAATCACATAAACCCACCATCTTATATTAACTTGGCTCACTAGCCTATAAAAACATAATTACAATTCATTTCACAAATATGATTTACAACAGGGCTCGGCCTTGGGGACATTACAATCCCCCTCCCCTTATTTTTGCATTGTCCTCAGTGCAACTTTACATTGTCTTTGCAAGCTTTTCAAAATTTTCAAAAATATGCGGGTACTCTACCCACATAACATCTTCATGCTCCCATGTCACATCCTCAAGACCGTACCAGGTCCACTGGACCTTTACAACCCCTATAGCTCAATTCCAGAGAAGTTTGTTTTTCCTATACAATATGTGCACAGGATGCACTTGCAAGACACCTTCTGGTTCCACCTGAATCACATTCCAATCAATAACATGATTAGCATGAGGTATATATTTCTTAAGCTGTGAAACATGAAACACATTATGTATAGTCATAGATGCAGGTAATGCAAGCATGTATTCAACTAGCCCAATCCTTTCTAGGATTTCAAAAGGCCCAAAACATCTTTCTGCCAACTTGGCACAACTTCCGATATTTAGGGAACTCCTATTAGTTTTCATTTTTAGGAAAACATGATCATCCACTTTGAGTTCTCTATGGGTTCTGTTCTTATTGACATAACTTTTCTTCTTGTCCTGGGCATCTTTCAAATTCTATTTAATTCTTATCATTTGGTCTTCCATCTCTTTGAGCAACTCTGGCCCAACTACCGCTCTGTCAGCTGGATTATCCCAGCTCACTAGAGTGTTTCACTTTCTTTCATAAAGTGCTTCAAATGGGCTCATATTCAACGATGCATGATGCCCATTATTGTAGGCAAATTCTACCAAATGCAAGCAGTCTTCCCATATTGATGGTTTGTCCATCACATAAATTCTCGTCATGTCCTCTATTACTCTATTCGCCCTCTATGTCTGTCCGTTAGACTCAAGATGATATGGTATTCTAAAATTCATATTCGTTCTGAATCCTTTGAACAGTCCTTTCTAGAAATTCGAGGTGAATTTTGGGTCCCTATCAGACACAATCATTTTATGAATTTCATGCAAGCATGCCACTTCTTTTAAGAAGATATCAACAACATCTGCTACCATGTGAGTGGTTTTCAGTGGAATCAAATGGGCAGTTTTTGTAAGCTTGTCCACCACAACCATGATCAAATCATGTTGCTTGCTTGTTCTGGGCAATCCTGTAATAAAATCCATGGTCACCACTTCCCACTTCTGCTCAGGAATGGACAAAGGCTGCAGCAACCCTGTTGGGTGCCTATGCTCAGCCTTAACTTTCTAGCACCCCATACATATGTATTCAATGATCTCTCTCTTCATACCTGGCCAAAAGTAGTGGCTTTTGACTGCTGCCATAGTCTTTTGATATCCAGGGTGTCCAACATATGTCACGTTATTCATTTATTTTAGAATCGCAAGTTTCAATTCCTGGACATTGGGTATATACACTCTGTTTTTGTACAAAATTATTCCATCAGCTTCCAAGGTGTAATTTCCCTCCTTCTGTGGTCTCTCACACTGTTGTATCTTTTCTACTAAGTCTCTGTACTGCAAATCAGCATTTGCATATTCCAAAATTGTACCCTTGATATCAGTCCTATACATGCTAATGGATGAAGCATGTAAGTTGTGCACCTTTTTGTTGAGTGCATCAGCCACCTTGTTTTCCTTCCCTTTGATATGCTTGACATCAAAGTCGTATTCACACAGAAACTCCAACCACCTACTTTTTCTAGCATTTAAGGTTGGCTAATTAAACAAATATTTCAGACTTTCGCGGTATATTCTCAATTTAAATCTCTTTCCCATGAGGTAATGTCTCCATTTCCTCAAAGTGTGGACAATTGCTGCCAACTCCAAATCATGAGTGGCATAATTCTTTTCATGCTCTTTCAAATTCCTGGACTCATAACACATTACAAATACATATTGGCTCAGAACTCCTCCCAACGCTTCCTTGCATGCATCTATGCACACCTCGAAATCCATATTTGGATCAACAATCCTCAAGATTGGAGCACTGGTTAACATCGGCTTCAATCGTTGGAAATTGTTCTCACACTCTTCAATCCACTGAAGCATTTTCTCCTTCCTTTGCAAGGAAGTGATAGGGTGAGCTATCTTTGAGAATCCTATTATAAACCTTCTGTACTAACCTGCCAGACCCATAAAGGATCTAACTTCTACCACATTTTTTGGCACTGACCATTCTTGAATGGCCTCAACCTTCTCAGGATCCACAATGATCCCTTCTTCTAAAATAATATGACCCAAGTAATGGATCTGCCTTTGATACAATGATCATTTGCTCAGCTTGGAATATAGCTGGTGTTCTCTCAACATTTGCATCACCATCCCCAGGTGTTTTTCATGCTCTTCTTCTGATTTGGAATACACCAAGATGTCATCCAGGAAGACTATGACAAACTTGTCTAAATAGTCCCTGAATACACCATTCATTAAGCACATAAAAACAACAAGTGTGTTTGACAGTCCAAATGGCACCACTGTGAACTCGTAATGACCATACCTTGTTCTAAAGGAGGTCTTCTTGATGCCCTCATCCTTTATTCTTACCTGGTGATATCTTGATCTGACATCTATCTTCGAGAATATTTTTTCACCCTTCAACTGATCGAAAAGATCATCGATCCTCGACAGAGGATACTTGTTCTTGATAGTTACCTTGTTCAACTACTAGAAATCAATGCACGGCCTCAATGTCCCATCCTTCTTCTTCACAAATAGGACCGGGGCACCCCAAAGTGACATGTTGGGGTGAATGTACCCCTTCTTCAGAAGCTCTTCGAGTTGCAATTGCAACTCTTTCATCTTTGGAGTACTCATTCTATAAGGAGATTTCGACACCGGAGTTTCTCCAGGCATCAAATTTATAGAAAAATCGATGTCTCTCTTCAGAGGTAGTCCAAGTACCTCCTGAAATATGTCCTTGAACTCTGTGAGTACCTCATGGTCTCCAATATTTGAGACTTCATCTCTGGATTCTTCCTCCATATGGGCTACAAATAATTGACAGCCTTTCTTGTAACACTTCTTCAGCTGCATGGCTAAGATTTATCTAACAGCCATAGCTCTGGGAATTACTTGGAATTTTTTCCGATTTCCTTCCTCATCCAGGCATGTAAAACTCTTATTATGACAGTCTAGGAGGGCAAGGTCCTGGTCCAACCAGTCCATCACAATTAAGCAGTAATAAGAGCCCAAAGGAAGAACATTCAATTTAGCCTTTGTGCTCAATCCATTCATGTCTATCGAACAGGATTTAACCAATTTAGTGACCTTCCTCTTGGTTCCTGTAGCCAACTGCACTAACCAAGATCTTTCATGTTTGCTTCTTGATAAATGCAAACATTCCACCACCCTAGGATCTAAATAACTATGGCTAGCCTCGGAATCAATTAAAATAATAAATGGTTGGTTGTTGATCATACCTTCCACTTCAATCATGTGTGATTGAAATTCTGCTTGCTTGTTGTCTAGGGATGCATAGATCCTTGGCATCCTGCTACCCATTTCCTCCATTGTTTCAGCTTGCTGAATATTGTGGACGGTTCTCGCTTTATCTTTTTTACGGGGGTAGTCCCTGTACCTATGGTTTCCTTTACAACCCAAACACTCCATAGGTGGTGGTATGGGCATTTTCTCACCCACTTCATCCTTCTTGGGCTCTTTGAAAGATGGTTGTCCCTAAGGAATTTTTCTAAAAAAGGGAGGCCTGTTTCCCTTCTGCCTCTGCTCTTTCCGGAACTTCTTTTGATCATCCCAAGCTTTCTCGAAAAGTAGGCCTTTCTCTTTGTTGTTCATATAATCATTTTTCCCTTCTTATTGTTTCTTCCATAGTCTTAGGATCATCATACTGAATCCTATCACCAATAGAAGGTGGCAGTCCACTCAGATATCTCTGAATCTTGACAGCCTCATCTTTGATGAACGGAACATACTTCAGTAGTTCCAAAAACCCTCGTTCGTATTCATCGATAGTCATGCTACCCAACTTGTGTTCAAATAATTCCTTCATCTTTCTATCATAGTACCTTTTGGTCAGGTATTTCTTCTCGAAATACCTCTTGATCTCCTTCCAAGTGATATCTTTCTCTCTGATGTGTTGCACCTACACAAACTGATCCCACCAAATGGATGCTTTTCACTTTAGTTGATACATCGCAATTCTTCCTTCTTCCTGAGGGGAATAATTCTGTAGTTGGAAATATTTCCTCATGCCTAGCAACCATGTTTTAGCATCTTCCTTCTTCTTATGTTCTCCATCAAACGTTGGAGGCTTGATCTTGTTCATCTATCCTTTCAATTCATCCCTTCCAGATGTTCGATGATTTCTAGTAGGGGATGGGCTTGAACTATTGTGCACTTCCCTACTACAATGCTTTGGGGAGCGACGATGATGTCTTCTACCACTCCTCGATCTTCTTCTTCTCTCAAGGGTCTTGTGACTCTTTGTCTTGCTTGAGCCACTCCTCTTCTCCAACTTCCTTTCTATTCTTTCCAGGTTCTTCAACATTTTTAAGTTGAATTCTCCCTGGTGATCCCTGACCCTCATGAAATTTTGGCTATCAACTCGGTGAGCTTGGGCATCTTTCTTGAATATTTCAATGAGTTTCATCATATGTCCTTCCTTATCCATCTCTTTTCTGTGCCGACTAGAGTTTGATCCTTTGACTCCCAAGTTGACATCCCTTCCTACCCTTTCATCCTCTCTTTCGAAGGCAATCTATACCTTTTCCATTTATATACTCAGTGTAGATTCATAGTTGACCTGACACTCATTGAACTATGCACACACAATGTGCAATCAACCAAAGTTTTTCAGGCCCTTAAACCTTAATAAAAACCACAACAGTCATTAACCAACGTGAATAAGAAAATGTTTCAAATTCGCTAAGTTTTCTTAACTCTGTTTGGCTCTGCAAAGTTTTGGGACTTCTGGTTTTGGGGTCTCGATCCACGAGACTCTCATACTTTCTTTCGGATGATAGCTCCCTCTTTCTCCCTACCCTCGTAACCAAAGGCACCTTTCACAACTTCACGATCTCATGAGTTCTCGAGTCGAAGACCCTCGACTCTTCTTCCTCCAAACACCGGTACCCAAGATGCGATACGATATGGCTCCCTCCTCACTAGTGCCTGCTACATATAACCATAGGCTAGGGATAAGTTCTAGCACCATTCTTCATGACTTCACGAGTTGGAGTGTTGAGCCCTCATGCTCCTCCTTTGCGAATCCCAAAATCCCGATTTACTTTACCCTCTGGGCCCACATAGCACAACTGTCTCCACATCTACAGTGGCGAGTGGCACCCTGAGGAGGGTCCACATTATCTATGGTGACATCATCAGGTCCCATCATGCTTACTTTTCTTATGTCCCACTAGCACATGGTACACACCCATGTGTCCACATCCATTCCATGTGAAATCCAACGATTAAACCTTTCTCAAATCTACGGTGCAGATCCTTTTGGCATTTCGGGGTTTCAGGCATCGAGAGTTCATGCATCCACACCTCTCGAACTTCCATTTGCTGAAATCCTAAAATTACTGTCTACCCCTCCACTTGATCCAATAGTCAAGTTCCTGTCTTACAATCTATGGTGTAGATTGTTTCAGGTTTCGCTATTTCGCGACTTGCGAAAACAAGCTTCTTCCCTTTTGGTTTCCTGGGTGTTAGCACCTAAACATGTAAGAGGGGTATTTTTTCCTAAAAGACACCCCTCATTGGCACAAAGAGGGAAAGAAGTGGAGTAAAAACCCATTTATCCTAAGTTGGGGTGCAAATGCACATTTGGATAAACAACGAGCGAATCTAGGCAGCTAGAATTTGCGCGCCCAAATCTGCGGTCAGGATCGGATTCCGGAGCCCCCTCGTCATTATAACTTTAAAGCAGAGGGGGAGGGGTCCGGAATTGGCCACGCACCTCTCAATGACCTATATTGGAGCACTCAGATATACGGTCAAGGTTGGATTATGGACCCCCCTTGCATTCTACCTTTATTAAGGGGGGGGGTCCAGAATTGGCAATTTTTAGTGGACCCCACATTGCCACATCTCCAATCTCTTCCACCATCCACCTTCCGCCATATGTCTTCCACTCAACACCATCCTGACATATTCCTTTCCCCTTTCCTCGTTTCCACCTGTCACCTCCTGCCATGTGTTCTCCCTCCCCATCCTCCAATTCATCTTCCTTCCTCCTTTAGGCCCACCGCTTTGCCGCTTTCCTTGTCACTTTCCCATAGCACTTTGCCTCTTCATCCAGTGCCACAACCCCCCTACCTTCGTCCACATGGCCCCTCCTCATCTTATCATCCACTCACCTCCTACCATGTGTCTCTCTTTCTCTCCCAGTCGCCTTCACCTGTATGGTTGTCTATACTCCTTATCCACTTGTGCCCCACGTTCCATGTCACTTTTGCCCATCCACCACTTCCAATTATGCGCCCAGTCTTCACACCGGCCTCCATGCCTTATCCATTAGGATGTTTAGCCGATCCAGGTGGTAGAATGAGAAGACCTCCATGTCCCAAGAGTTCAGAGTTGGTCGAGCCGTTTTCAATCCCAAGGAAGTAGTTATTGAGGTAGTTGGTGGTGGTTAGACATCGTCTCCGCCATAAATGGAAAGTCTGACAAAGGATTAAAAGAGGGTTGGTTCATTCGCAAGACTGTCAGGAGTCTGATTGCGTCTATCATAAGTGCATGATCGATCAAAGACTGCATGTGCAGGCTGTCAGTAGACATGCAGACACAATGTTTTTAATCCAACATCTCGTTTTCGTTGTTGTTGTTTTTCTATGAGTATATGTAGGCAATTTTTCCATTTTGTAATCTATCGATGTTAGAGCGATTCTTCGGATTGTAAAGTTTTAGAAAATATCCTAGTTTCCTGGTTATGTATCTGTATGTGAGATTTCTTGTTTTATGATAGATAGCTTTCTTACTTCGACTGGTTTTCATCTCATATTGAGGGAGTTCATGATTGACTGATTCACATGTATCATTTCAACTATGTTATGACAAAGGATTTATTGTTGCATTATTGTACTCTCCAGTTTTCTACATTTGAATGTAAGAAGCTCTTGTATTTAGATGTTTTCCCTACAGTCTGTTAGAAACCTGATGTTTATGACAGGCCTTTTCATTTCTCTCATACAAGTCTTCCTCCTTCTCACCCTTACTACAACCTACTATCTGAAGTTGGACTAAGACCTCACTTACCCGTGCATGCCTGGCCTAGTTTCAGGAGTTAGAACAATACTGTTTCAAGTTTGCTTCCATTCGATCACATCTTTATAAACAAAATGTGACATAAACTAATGGTCGTTGTCGAGGACGAAGTTGAAAATTTTCCCTAGGATTGAACGACATTGAGCCTCTAATTTTGAACGTGCATGAGGCATTAGATCCCTTGAAGATTGCTACTGTTCACCTAGAAACTCCATTTTGATGACTCCACTAAGCCGAGACTGTTGTTTTAAATTGTGGCTTCCAGAGGTAGACACATGCGATCCCATTTGCAACTACCTTGAGCTACACCTGAAGCTGATCTGGAGGTGATTATCAAAAAAGGGAAGGCCTCACAAGGAGAAAGTTCCACCACTGAACCAGGTAATTTTCCACCTCCTTCTATAGAAACTCCATTTTCTTCTTCTCAACTTCCTAGCAAACCTGTTTCTGAGGTTTCCTATTTCCTGAATTTTGAGAGTGTTCCTGCTGAGTTTTCCCCTCCTGGTCTAGGATTAGAAGGGGAAATCCTTGTCACTCCCCTTTCCCCCGAAGCTATACCTTGGCGCAGACCTCAAACCGCAGAATATTTCACCACCCCTCCTCTTGTTACTGTTGCTACTACTACATAAAGAGAAGAATCAGCCCATTTGGGTCCCTTAGCCTTCTCTCTAAATTCCCCATTATTTCCCTTTCCACCAGGGAGCTCATTTCTGGTATCCCCCATTCGAACCCCTTCTCCTCCGAGTTATTCTCCACCTAATCTTCCCATGGCAAAAGTTAATCCCCCCATGACCAGAATGGAGGGCATAATAGCTACTAGGTATTCTCCCCTTATGTTACCAGAGTCTCTCAATGCCCTTCCAACAGATGGTTACCTTAAGCAACTACCCAAGTTCAAAGGCGAAGGAGATATAGTTGTAGAAGAACACCTCGAAGCCTTTTACAGTTTCACAGATGATCATGTTATAATGCATGAAGACATATGGATGAGGATTTTCATTCATAGTCTCGAAGGCGAGGCTAGAAAATGGTTCAGGGCCCTGTCCTCTGGATCTATTGATGGGATTGAGGCTTTGGATAATGCCTTTTTGAGACAATGGGGGGACAAAAAAGACTTCATGTATTACATGATAGAGTTTGGGTATTTGAAGAGAAAGGAAGGAGAGTCTATCTCCAACTTCTCCAAGAGATTCAATAAATTGTATAATAAAATCCCATTGAGATAAATCCCTCAGAAGCCTCTGCTACGATCACTTACGCTAGCGCTTTTAATCCCAATTTCTACCTTTTGTTGATGGAGAGAATAGCCACTACTTTGGCTCACATACAGGATGTAGTCGTAGAAGTAGAATCTAACATATTGGTTGTTGATAGACTCAAGAATAAGGAGGATAGATACATATCCAGAAAAAGACCTAAAGCCTCCCCATCCAATTCCTCTCCCCTTCCCCTTCAGTCGGACAAGGTAACTAAAATGCTAAAATTGCTTTCAGCTAGAATGGAAAGGTGGGAGTTAGAAGGGAATCCCTTGTACAGAAATCCCCAGAATGTTGATAATAGAAGTTTCAGGAGACCTAATAGCAATGTGCCATAGGATTTCCCAAGGGAACAAAGGGGGAAATACAAGGAATATCAAAGGATTCAAACCCCTCTCCAAAACAACCTAGTTTCTCATGAGGAATAAGAGGAGATAGATGAGCTCGACCCTGAAATTCACTATATTGAAGAAACTTCCCCTTTTCCCCATTTGACTCAGTCTGCATATGAATAATCCCTTATGAACATTCAAATAAATGAGTTAGGTAAAGGAGAAAATACCAACAACACCCCTAACAAATACCCTCTCAGATCAAAGAAGAAAGAAGGAAATTTTGACAGCCAAGATCAGCCCCTCATAGCAGAAAGGCCTACTAAATCTGCAACAATCACTACTAAAGAAATGAAAACTCAGAATACTTCACTAATGACCAAAGAACCTATCTATGAGGTAAGGGAGGCTCCTAAGCCTATTTCCTCCTTTAGTTTTGAGCATGAAATTCAAAAAATCAGAATACTCGTACCCCTCTTAGAGCTAGTTAAAAATGAAGATTTCAAAAGGTCTCTCTCCAAACAGCTACAATATGAGTCCCCCTAGCCTTCCTCTGACTCATTCAACCTTCAATATGAAAAGCCAATAGTTATCCTAGGTCCCATGGTGGAAGACAAAGATGATTCATCCCCTCCCTTCTACACCTCCCTGAACATACATGATAAAGAGTTGCATAATTGCCCGATGGATTCAGGAGCTTCCCATAACCTTATGCCCAAAATATTCATTGAAGAATTGGGATTGGAAGTGACAAAGGCTTATCATGATTTGTACTCTTTTGATTCAAGGAGGGTGCAATGTATTGGAGTCATCAAATACTTGGTGGTCTCTTTATTTCAACTGCCAATGAAGAGTGTGTTCATGGACATTGTTGTAGCTGATGTTCCCCCCAAGTTTGGCATGTTGTTGTCAAGGCATTGGATTAAAAGACTTGGAGGAACATTATAGATGGATCTCACATATGAAACCATTCCAGTATTTGGAGGGGAACACATGAGGTTGTACAGAGAAGCCCAGCTAGCCTATATTGTTATTGATGAAGCAAACCCCGTCTTTGCACTTGACACTGATTTGGGGTCTAGATTATTGCAGATCACTAAGACTCCTGATAGCCCTTTATAGATCAGAAATTAGCCCATTTTTAATTAGGAAATACCTCCTACAACCACCTCTATTTGGAATATTTTCTTTGATGGAGCTTCTTCCATTATAGGCATTAGCGTTGGAGTGGTGTTCATGTCACCTTGTAAAGAAACCATATCCCTGTCATACAAGTTGGAATTTGAAACCACCAACAATGTGGTAGAGTATGAAGCTCTTTTTCTAGGTATAAGGGTTGCAAAAGAAATGGGAATAAGGGATATACAAGTGTTCGGAGATGTTCAATTGATAATCCAACAAGTCAGGAATGTTTATTGGGCCAAGCATCCTAGGCTCAAAAGTTACAGAAATGAGGTATGGGACCTGATTGATAATTTCTTCTCGACTTTCAACATTCCTTTTATCCCAAGAGAGGAGAATACTTTGGCCAATTCCTTAGCTATCTCAGCTAGTCTATTAAGGATCCCTCTACTGCCGAAGATTAAGTATGTGGTTGAAATAAGATATAGGGCATCCATCCCAGACAATGTAAATCATTGGAAGGTATTCGAAGACGATATTGAAATCAAAAAGTTTATTTAGTCTGTTGATGAGTTTTTTGCATTGCACATTGATCAGGATCCTGATCTCGAAGGTGACCCTCACTCTAAGGTATTCTTAAATAAAATTGTTAATTGCCATATTGTTCAGTTTCCCAGGAAATACATTCCAAAGGGACTAGTCCCTTTAGAAAGACTATTCGATGGGAATGATGTGGCAGTAAAAGGTAAGATTTTAGGAGGAGATGTTGATATAGCTGAGTGCAACATTTTCACACAAGAGGATCCTAAGTTCATAAATTTGTCAAGTAGCCTGACCCAAGAATAGAGGGTTGAATACACTGAATTATTAAGAGAATTTGTTGATGTGTTTGTCTAGACCTATGAAGACCTCAAGACAGATGACACATCTGTCATTGAACACAAGATCTCATTGAAGGAAGAGGCTAAACCATTTAGGCAGAAGCTAAGACAGATAAACCCCATGTTGTTGCCTGTCATGGAGAGAGAAGCGAAAAAGCTGTTAGATGCCCAAATCATTGTCCCCTTGAGATATTCTTAATGGGTGGCCAATTTGGTCCTGGTGAAGAAGAAAAGTGGATAAATCAAGCTTTGTGTTGATTTCAGGAACCTGAATAGGAGCTCAAAGAAATACAATTAGCCCTTGCCCAACATGGAACACATATTGCAGAGGGTAACTGGTGCATCTAGGATATCCATGATTGATGGTTTTTCTAGTTATAACCAGATATCAGTCATGCTCAAGGAAAGAGAAAAAACAACCTTCACCACTCCTTGGGGCACATTCATGCATGCCAAAATGCCTTTTGGATTGATGAATGCAGAAGAAATTTTTTAGCAAGCCATGGATATAGCCTTCATTGGGGAGAAATATCAGTTTGTGGTGATCTATCTAGATGACATCACCGTCTTCTCTAGGTCTGACAAAGAGCATTGTTGTCACCTGAGGAAAGTTTTCTTGAAGTGTCAGAGGTTTGGCCTATCCTTAAACCCCAAGAAATATTTGTTTTATATGAAGGAGGGGAAGTTGTTAGTCCATATAGTATCATCAGAAGGAGTAAGGATTGATCCTAGTTGGGTAGAGGCAATTCAGACCCTGTCGCTTCCCAGGTCTAGAAAGAAAGTTCATGCTTTTTTATGGAAGATCAACTTTTTGAGGAGGTTCGTATCAAATTTTGTTGAGGTAGTGAAACATATCACAACCATGCTCAGGAAAGGAAATGAAGTAAAATGGATTGCTAAACCTAGGGAATCTTTTATCCAAATAAAGAAGGCTTTGACTGAGGCACCTGTGTTGGTCAGCCCCGATTATTTCAAGGATTTCCTAATTTTTTCTTTTGCTTCTTTTGATACAGTCGCAGCGGTCTTATTGCAGAAAAATGAGGAAGGGTGAGAGCAACCCATTTCATTCTTTAGCAAGGCATTAAGGGATGCAAAAAACTGGTATGAGATCATGGAGAAGCAGGCATATGCCTTGGTGAAATCTCTCAAAGATTTCAGAGTCTATGTCTTGCCCTCAAAAGTGAATGCATGCATTCCTTTAGCCTCAGTGAAGGACATCCTTATACAAGCCGACATAGATGGGAGAAGAGGTAAATGGATTGCCAAGATCCTGGAGTTTGATATGGAGATTAAGCCCACCATGTTGATAAAGGGGCAAGGTTTGGCCAAGATGTTGGTTGAATCCAATTGCAAGGCCTTGGGGGTTAACTTCATCAATGCTTGTTCAGAAAATCAAAAAGCTGTGTCATCCAACAAGAGCTCTCAGGGTGACTTATCACTAGCGGAATGCACCTGGTACAAAGATATTTTTTATTTTTTGCAAGATTTGAAGCCTCCTGATGGAATGGGAAATAGTAAGGCAAGATATTTAAAGCTCAAGGTGGTCAGATATTGCCTCATTGATCGAGCCTTATACTGGAAAGACCCTCTAAGGGTGTTTTTGAGGTGCATGAATCTACAACAAGCCTAGAAAGTTATGTTTGATTTCCATAGCAGCCTTTGTGAGGGGAATCATTTCTGGAAGACCAAAACCCAAAAAATCCTCAGGGCTAGGTATTACTGGGCCACTTTATTCACTGATGTCTGCAGAGAAACAGGAGCTTGCATCAAATGCCAAAAGTTCTCAGGAAAGCAATAGTTCAAATATCTGCCACTAAAGCATGTAGTGACTTCGGAACACTTTCAGCAGTGGGGATTGGACTTCATTGGAAAAATTCATCCTCCCTCAAGTGGCCAACACAGATGGATCTTGACTGGGACAGACTGTTTTACCAAGTGGATAGAAGTTGTCCCGACCAAGAATGCTTCACACAAGATAATTATCAGCTTCCTGGAGGATATCATAACCAGATTTGGCTATCTCAGTAGAATTGTCACCGACAATGCTGCTTCTTTCAAGTATGAGCCTCTGGTTAATTTCTGTGAGAAGTTTGAGATTTCACTCATTCACTCCACCCCCTATTATCCTCAAGGAAATGGACTGACAGAATCTTCAAATAAAATCTTGATCAAACTCATTAAATGACTATTGGAAGACAATAAGAGGGACTGGGATTCAAAGCCCAAATTCGCTCTATGGGCCGATTAGGTGACCACAAAGAGATCCTTGGGAACCTCACCTTTCCGACTTGTTTATGGGACATAGGTTGTTTTTCCCACTCAACTCTCTTTACCTGTGGAAAAATTCTTTCAGGATCTTGAAGGAGCCTGACCATATGGTCAAAAGGATTCATCAAATGGTGGAGGTGCAACAAAACAGGGAGTAGGTAATGAACAAGGCCTATAGTCATCAACAAAAGATCAAGCAAGCCTTTGACAGGAGGGTCGGGAAGAAGAAGTTCAAGATGGGTGATCTGGTGCTCAAGTGGGATGCATCCAGGCAGGATAGAGGCAAACACAGTAAGTTTGATTCCCTCTGGATTGGGCCCTTAAAAATATCTGAAGTATTCTCGAACAACACTTACAGGTTGCAGGATTTGGAGGGAAAAGAAGTTTTTAATGGCCCAGTAAATGGGCATTTCTTGAAAAAATGTTTTTTTTTAGCCTAAGATGGCTCCTCTACTTTTGTAAATATTGTTTTATATTTTCGGCTTAATAAATGACTCCATAGCCCAACAATAAGGCACTGGAACTGCAAAGAGTTCTTAGAGCATCAAAGGGATGACTCTATCCCCCATGGAGCCTAATGTTATCACCTAAACATGTAAGAGGGGTATTTTTTCCTAAAAGATGCCCCCTGTTGGTGAAAAGAGGGCAAGAAGTGGAGTAAGAACCCACTTATCCTAAGTTGGGGTGCAAATGCACATTTGGATAAACGATGAGCAAATCTAGGTAGCCAGAATCTGCATGCCCAAATCTGCAGTCAGGATTGGATTCCAGATCCCCCTCACCATTCTACCTTTAAAGTGGAGGGGGGAGTCTGGAATTGGTCATGCACCTCTCAAAAACCTAGATTGGAGCACTCATATCCACGGTCAAGGTTGGATTCAGAACCCCCCTTTCCATTCTACCTTTAATAAGGGGGGGGGTGGGGGGGTCTGGAATTGGTGGTTTTCAGTGGACCCCACATTTCCACATCTCCAATCTCTTCCACCACCCACCTTATTCCATATGTATTCCACTCAACGCCATCCTAACCTATCCCTTTCCCCTTTCCTCGCTTCCACCTATCACCTCCTACTTGGTGTTCTCCCTCCCCATCCTCCAATTTGTCCTTCCTCCTTCTTCAGGCCCACCACTTTGTGTCTTTCCCCGTCACTTTCCTGTAGCACTTCACCTCATCATCCGGTGCCACAGCCCCCCTCCCTTCATCCACATGACCCCTCCTCATCTCATCATCCACTCACCTCCTGCCATGTGTTTCTCTTTCTCTCCCAGTCGCCTCCACCTGTATGGTCGTCTCTACTCCTTATCCACTTGTGCCTGACGTTCTGTGTCACTTCCACCCATCCACCACTTCCAATTATGCACCTAGTCTTCACACCGTCTTCCACACCTTATCCATTAGGTCATTCAGCCGATCCAGGTGGCAGCGTGAGAAGACCTCCACATCCCAAGAGTGCAGAGTTGGTCGAGCCATTCTCAGTCCCAAGGAAGCAGTTATTGAGGTAGTTGGTGGTGGTTAGACATCGTCTCCGCCATAAATGGAAAGTCTGGTGAAGGATTAAAATCCTATCGGTTCATTCGCAGGACTGTCAGGAGTTTGATTGCGTCTATCATAAGTGCATGACCGATCAGAGAGTGCATGCATAGGCTGTCAGTAGACATGTAGACATAATGTTTTTAATGCAGGGTCTCATTTTCGCTGTTGTTTTTTTTCTTTGGGTATATGTAGGCAATTTTTCCATTTTGTAATCTATCAATGGTAGAGCGATGCTCGTGACTGTAAAGTTTTAGTAGATGTCCTAGTTTCCTGGTTATGTATCTGTATGTGAGATTTCTTGTTTTATGAGGATAATATTTCGTACTCCATCTGGTTTTCATCTCATACTGAGGGAGTTCATGATTGATTGATTCACATGAATCATTGCAACTATGTTATGATAAAGGATTTATTGTTGCATTGTTGTATTCTCCTGTTTTCTGCATTTGAATGTAAGAAGCTCTTGTGTTCAGATGTTTCCCCTACAGTCTATTAGAAACCTAATGTTTATGATAGACATTTTCATTTCTCTCATACAAGTCTTCCTCCTTCTCACCCTTACTACAACCTACTTTCTGAAGTTGGACTAAGACCTCACATACCCGTGCATGCCCGACCTAGTTTCAGAAGTTGGAACAATATTGTTTCGAGTTTTCCTCCATTTGATCACCCCTTTATAAACAAAATGTGACATAAAATGATGGGAGTTGGGCTCTGTTCCTACTGCAATCTAGGAGTGACTTCCGTCTCTAACACCGGGTGTCGAAACGCCATCTAGGAGCCACATGTTTCCCCCGATGGGTGGTCCCGACGAATTCAGGGTTTCGCGTATCATGATTTCCACATTCCTATGCAACTCAAAAGGGTTTTTAAACCTTGATCACGTTTTCTAGATCTAATAGTCACGAGGGTTATCATTTTCCCCGAATAGATCCTATAGCTCCAACACTTCTGGTATGGAGTCCTCTCTCCCTGTGGCCAGATACCACATCAACTATGGTTTCATAACATTGCTACACCTCCTGAGCTTGGTAACACAGTCAAGTAACTCCTTGACACTCGGGAGCATTCAACTGTTTGAAATTGGTCTTCTAGACACAATTTCTCCTCAAAGCCTCGGTCCTAATACCATTCAACTGGCCCATCTAGCCTCAATGTTGAAATCTTGGCTCTGATACCATACTGTAACAACCCCTTTTCACTCAGGGTAGGCACTACTTTGCAGAAAAACAATCTCATAATTAATTCTAAATATAAGACATGCATTTAAGCAAATGAAACACATTTAAACTCAGAGTAACCATAATAATTACTGCTATTATAAATAATCAATGGCTTTGACATTAATACATAAGCACAGCAAAATACATGATAATTATAAATATATAGACATGCAAAACATAATTAAAACATTGTCTGGTACTTATCTTTCAAAGGGCGGTAATTCCACCAACCAAGTGCAGGCCTTCCACGAACCTCCCAGCCTTAGACCACACTGCTCATCAAGCTCAACAGTGGGTCACCCCCGATATGGGACTAAGATCCAGCCCCAAGGCAAGGAATCCTGGGATAGGCTGAGGTTATAGGGAAAACACACAGTCACAAGGAAGGATTATCTCCCAGGAACTACTTATGCCCACTAGCCACTGACTCTCCTTCCCCACATTCCTATTCCACTCCAGGAGTATACACCTTCTCTATCACCTAGACAGTCCTTTGGCTGCTAACCTCCCTTGCCTTGGGTTTCAGCAACAAGCCAGACCGGAAGTCTCTGAGCTCTGTGGCAGCTACAGGGTTCCTTCCAGGAGTTCTCTCCTTTCTCTGAACACTCTCTAACTTAGAGAGAGTCACTCACAGGACCAACAACCTGTTCTTCCAAATTCACCACCTCTCTCACTTGGAGAGAGTGTTGTACTAACTAGCCAACAAGCCACACATAGTCTAGCATTGTGTGGCCGCAACAACCAATGGGGAAATAGACATGGGCTTTCCAAACAGGCTCAGCAATGATAGGATGGTCTCACAGTTATGGATTTGGGACAGATACTCCACAAACAAGCTCGATCTACTCAGATAGAGGATGCATTGGCTTTTTCTAGAAATCTACACAGGCTATCCCTGAAATCCACACATAGACTTCGCCCCTTGATTTTAGAATGGCACAAGGTCTCTTGTAGGGGTCGGATGGAATGTACAGTTTAGAATATGCATGGGGCTCTTCCAGAGGTCAAATGGTTCACACTCAGATGGTCAGGTAGAATGGAGGAGGTACCCCCACCATGGCTCATCTCAGTTGTTTTATTTGTATGGGCTTGGGTTGACACTTGTCACCCATGAAACTGCATGCATTCCTTCATCATGTGTTCCTTCCATTTCGAATTTGCTTGTATTTCAACAAAAAGAACTTAGGATAAAACATAATATTCACATGTATTTTGGAATAATATTTTAATATTATTCCCCACGGACTTAAGCCCCTAGGTTCAACACTTATCCCCTCTTTCCACCTTCCAACCCCTAATCCCTTGCCCACTCTGTGGAAGCTTAGTCCCCCATCACTCATTCATCGTGGTCAATATGCACATGGTGGTGTTTATATTTTTATTAATAATGTGCATAGATACATGTACAAAAGCAGGCTCTCTGGCTTAACAATCACATTAGCCTGCCAGCTTATATTAAATTGGCTCAAAAGCCTATAAAAACATAATTACAATTCATTTCACAAATGTGATTTACAATAGGGCTCGACCTTGGGGACGTTACATTGGGGCTGATCCCTAGCCCCCTTCCACCCTCCTTTGGATATTTGACCCCAAAACTATAGGAAAGTGGGTTTGTTTTCATAAATTTGACTTTTGGCAGGTTGGTAATTGAACTTTTCCAAAGACTTGGAGCTAGCCATGGGCCATAGGTTTGAATCCCATGGACCCCCAAATACTTTTTACATGCCAATCAATAGTGAAGTTCCAAGTGGCTGCCCATTCTGGGCCATGTGGCACTTATTCATTTTTCAGTTGACCATTGACTTTTGCCATAGAAGAATCTAATTGTTGTGCAATATTTTTCACATACGGAGTCTATTTTGAGGAAATGAATATATGGTCAGAATCATCATGATGAGCAAGTCACGATGGAATTGGTTTCATCCAATTCTGAGAACTTTCATTTTTGAGCATTTTCTGAGTATGGAGAGCCTCCTGGATCATTCATCCCCACTTTGGAAGCTTTTGGACCACCAAAAGTCTTCTTTTACTTAGGTAAGAAGTGAGGGTACTGCCTCCCAACTTTTTCCTGTATCATCCATCCTCTCTGCTAGGATAATGATCACCTGACTAAACACAACAAACATGAAAACTAAGATGGCATTGTTTATCAAAGTAATCATTTCATTAATCACACAATCATCTATATTACTTGTCACACTTTGCAGCCATACACCAATGAACAACAACAAACTAATCAACAATATCGAGTATGCAAATGAAAATGAAAAAACATGCTTCCCCTTTTGAACAGGAACAGTAATCAAAGTATGCAGTTGAACCTTATGTTGTACCTCCGGTGATACTTCACGATTGTTTGAAACATATGGAATCATCTCATGTTTAGAATCATTAACTTTATGTTTTGTTACAGACATAAGTGTTAAACTTTTTCTTGCATTTAACATTCTTTTTAATTGCCTTGTAGCTACAAAGGACCTGTCAATTTTCATGTGATCAGCACGAACAATGTCCTCCTTCCCATCTTTCTTGAAGAAATATTTATTTTCCTCCCTGTAGAATATGGATTTCCTATCATAAAGGTATGGGCTTCCCAATACAATTCCACATATGTCTAGTGGCACTATATCAAGATCTATTTCATCAACATAATTAGAAGTGATTGCAAACTTGATTTTACATTGCTTGGTTACTTGTAAATTGCTATCACCACATATCCATCCCAATGGATATGGTTTAGGATGTGACTTAGTTTCAAGTCCCAAGTTATTCAAAACATCTTCACTGATTAGATTGGCTTGTGATCCACTGTCTACAAGAGTATCAACTTTGACATTATGTGTTATAACCCTTATGTGGAAGAGTATCTACTGTCTTTTTCTCTTTCCTTTTCCCTGCATCCTTTCTTTGCCAAGTATATGTAGAAACACTATCACCAACATTCCCTTTACTTGATTCAATGTGAATGGCTTGTACACATACTTCATCAAAGTCATAAGGATTTAGCATAATAATAGTGTGCTTAAGATAAGAACATAAACCACCAATATATTTTAGGAGTGTCTCTTGTGTATATAAAGGAATACCCAAACTTAAAGCTTTCTTATGAAATATCTGAGTTTATTCTTCTATTCTTTGACCTTTTGATTGCCTTAAACATTTCCAATTCATCATTTCTTGTTGCATGTAAGCTAAAGGGTAAAACTATTGTTTTAATGCAATAACAAAATCATTCTAGGAAGAGATTATTTCACCACTTTTCCAAAGATCATCTCTAGTTTTTCTTTCCCACCATATGAGAGTTGTGCCTCTCAATTTGAGACTTTCTAGATGGATCTTAGTTTCATCATCAACAATATTGTGTATCCTGCAATAGAGTTCTAATTGTCTCACCCAATTATCTATCTTTTCTGCATCTAATTCACCATCATAAGTGGGTAATTGAAGCTTTACATCTAACTTTAATAAAGACATAGAAGAAGAATGATGAGATTTTTGCTTATCCTTGGAGGAATGTACACTTTCTTCATTATTAGATGATGAGAATGAAGGAGAAAAAGGTTATGAAGGTCTACCACCTCCAACTCCTCCTTCTGCTCTTACCAAAGATTCACCTTCTTCAACTTTTGGATTCCTTTGCTGATATCATTCATGGTAAAGCTCCTCTACCATGGCTTGCATCAATTTAAAGGCCTCAAAGAAATCATCTTCAGATTTGAAGGGACCCAATTTCCATGACGAAGACATCTCTTGTTTATGCAGTCACCTTTGAATCTCTGTGTCAAGAGCCTCAAGTTGGCCTTCTCCTTGCTTGATCTTTTCTCTTGTGGGCATCCAATGCTTGCAATTCCTGTCAAAACTTCACAGCCAAATTATTTGATACCACAAACTTCATCCAAAAAAGAAAGTATTATTGATAAATCACAAGTTATGTACTTTTTGCATCGGATCGTTAAGAATGTGAAATACATAAACTTGTTATCTTGTTTGCAGAATATCAAATGTGACTTTTACTTGATGCTTATTAATGTATAAAGAGATCAGCCATTCATATTCATGTTGCAAATGAAGAGAATAGAATAGAAAAACGGAAAGATAAATAGAGACAAGAGGTTGAAAATGGAGTTCACCAATCGTTTGCTACATCTCTGAGCCCGCTTCCAAGTGGAGGACCTCTTTATTGCTCTTTAAAATGCTCAAAGTTCTATTACAATGCTCTTTGATATTACATTACATGCTTCATGTCTTATGTGCAATACCTCCTTGCTCATATTCATGCATGCACCATCAAAATTATCTCAACAACATGAGAAAAATGCCTCTCAAAATATGAGAAAAGGCCAAAATTTACAAACTGCTCCTTCAAAAGCCTACATCAAAAAGTCTCCTACAAGCTTCAAAAATCCTGGTTCTTATAGTTTTCAAGGCTCATATGAGGAATCCCAACTTCCCTCAAGATTTGGCCTCTTTCTGGGATCAAATCCCCCTTCAAATGGCCTAAAATCCTCAAAAAATCCATTTTTTGGGCATAATATCAGTCAAAATTCACTTCTGTATAGTTAAAAACCCATTTTTTCTAAAAAATACACATTAAGGCAACAAGACCGGGTGTGCACCCCCTTTACCAGGTCAGATGGGGCCACATAGCCAAGCACCAACACTCCAAGTGCTATGCGTCAGCCCCCTTAACTGTTAGCTCCTGGTTTTGGGGCGCCTTCCATGGGATCTGGGCTAATCTGCCCTTAGGCGCACCCAGAATTAGCCCTTTGACATTCTCCTGTAATGAAACCACTTGTTGGGGCTTATCCCTAGCCCCCTTGCACCCTCCTTTTGATATTTGACCCAAAAACTTTAGGAAAGTGGGGTTTTTTTCATAAATTTGACTTTTGGCAAGTTGGTAATTGAACTTTTCCAAAGACTTGGAGCTTGCCATGGGTCAGAGGCTCGAATCCCATGGACCTCCAAACACCTTTTACATTCCAACCAGTAGTGAAGTGCCACATGGATTTCAATGTCTGGGCGATGTGGGACTTATTCATTTGTCAGTTGACCATTGACTTTTTACATAGAATAATTTGATTGTTGTGCGATAATTTTCACATATGGAGTCTGTTTTGAGGAAATGAATATATGGTCAAAATCAAAGTTACGAGCCAGACGCGATGGAATTGGTTTCATACAATTTTGATAAGTTTGATTTTTGGGCATTTTTTGAGCCTGAGGAGCCTCATGGATCATTCCTCCCCACTTTGGAAGATTTTGGACCACCAAAAGTCTACTTTTACTTGGGTAAGAAGTGATGGTACTGCCTCCCCACTTTTTCTTGTACTATCCATCTTCTCTGCTGGGATAATGATCACCTGACTGATCACAACAAACATGAAAACTGAGATAGCATTGTTTATCAAAGTAATCATTTCGTTAATCGCACAATCATTTATATTCTTTGTCACACTTTGCAGCCATACACCACTAAACAACAACAAACTAATCAATGATACCAAGTATGCAAATGAAAATGACAAAACAGGCTTTCCCTTTTGAATAGGAACAATAATCAAAGTATGCAGATAAACCTTATGTTGTGCCTCTAGTGACACTTCATGACTGTTTGAAACATATGGAATCACCTCATGTTTAGAATCACTAACTTCATGTTTTGTTACAGACATAAGTGTTAAACTTCTGCTTGCATTTACCATTCTTTTTAACTACCCTGTAACTGCAAAGGACCTGTCAGTTTTCATGCGATGAGCATGAACAATGTACTCCTCCCATCTTTCTTGAAGCAATATTTATTTTCCTCCCTGTAGAATATGGCTTTCCTATCATAAAGGTATGGGCTTCCCAATACGATTCCAGATATTTCCATTGACACTATATCAAGCTCTACTTCATCAACATAATTAAAAGTGATTGCAAACTTGATTTTACATTGCTTGGTTACTTGTAAATTGTTATCACCACATATCCATCCCAATGGATATGGTTTAGGATGTGTCTTACTTTCAAGTCCCAAGTTATTCACAACATATTCATTGATAAGATTGGCTTGTGATCCACTATCTACAAGAGTATGAACTTTCACATTATGTCTTATAACCCTTATGTGGAAAATTTCATTCCTTTTACACTCATTATTTTCATCAACTGATCTAGAAGAGCTAGAACTTGCAACAAAATTTATACCTCAGATTCCCATAGCTACAACCTATGCCTCATCACCAGAATCTGATCCAAGATCCACTGGAATTGTCACAGTTGTGGTATTCTTCCTTTCATGGTTGGAAAACATCTTTGGCTTCCAATAAGGATGTAAGACCCAACAACGATCTTCATCATGGTCTAATTTCTTGAAATGCTTGCAAGAAGGATTCTCCTTTTTTGTCATCCTGTCTTCTTCCCTTTCCTTTTCCCTGCATCCTTTCTTTGCCAAGTATCTATAGAGACATTATCACAAATATTCCCTTTACTTGATTCAATGTGAATGGCTTGTACACATACTTCATTAAAGCTAGAAGGATTTAGCATAAGAATAGTGTGCTTAAGATAAGAATGTAAACCACCAATATATTTTAGGAGTGTCTCTTGTGTATATAAAGGAATACCCAAACATAAATCTTTCTTACAAAATATCCAAGTATATTCTTGGACGCTTTGACCTTTTGATTGCCTTAAACATTGCCAATTCATCATTTCTTGTTGCATGTAAGCTAAAGGGTAAAACTGTTGTTTTAATGCAATAACAAAATCATTCCAGGAAGAGATTGTTTTACCACTTTTCTTAAGATCATCTCTAGTTCTTCTTTCCCACCATATGAGAGTTGTACCTCCCAATTTAAGACTTGCTAGTTGGATCTTAGTTTCATCATCACCAATCATTTGTATCATGCAATACACTTCTAATTGTCTCACCCAATTATCTAGCTTTTCTGCATCTAATTCACCATCATAAGTGGGTAATTGAAACTTTACATCTAACTTTAATAACGGAATATAAAAATAATGATGATTTTTTTGCTTATCCTTGGAGGAATGTACACTTGCTTCATTATTAGATGATGAGATGAAGGAGAAGAAGGTTCTGAAGGTCCACCACCTCCAAGTGCTCCTTCTGCTCTTATCAAAGATTCACCTTCTTCAACTTTTGGATTCCTTTGCTAACCTCTTTCATGGTAAATCTCCTCTACCATGGCTTGCATCAATTTAAAGGCCTCAAAGAAATCATCTTCAGATTTGAAGGGACCTAATTTTCGTGGCGAAGACATCTCTTGCTTATGTGATCGCCTTTGAATCTCTGTGTCAAGACCCTTAAGTTGGCCTTCTCCTCGCTTGCGTTTTTCTCGTATGAGCATCCAATGCTTCCAATTCATGTCATACCTTCACAACCAAATGCTCTGATACCATAAACTTGATCCAAAAATGAAGGTATTACTGATAAATCGCAAGTTAGTTTAATGTACTTTTTGCATCGGATCGTTAAGTATGCAAAATACATAAACTTGTTATCTTGTTTGCGGAATATCAAATGTGACTTTTACTTGATGCTTATTAATGTATAAATATATCATCCATTAATATTCATGCTACAAAGGAAGAGAATATAATAGCAAAACAAAAAGAGAAATAGAGACAAGAGGTTCATAACGGAGTCCACCAATTGTTGGCTACATCTTCGGGCCCACTTCCAAGTGGAGGACCATTTTATTGCTCTTTAAAATGCTCAAAGTTCTCTTACAATGATCTTTCCTGTTACATTACATGCTTCATGTCTTCTATCCAATACCTCATTTTCTCAGATTCATGCATGCACCATCAAAATCTTCTCAACAACATGAGAAAGATGCCTCTCAAAACATGAGAAAAGGCCAAAATTTACAAACTGCTACTTCAAAACCTTGCATCAAAAGGTCTCCTACAAGCTTCAAAAATCCTGGTTCTTATATTTTTCAAGTCTCAGATGAGGAATCCCAACTTCCCTCAATATTTGGCCTCTTTCTGGGATCAAATCCCCCTTCAAATGGTCTAAAATCCTCAAAAAATCCATTTTTTGGGCATAATATCAGTCAAAATTCACTTATGTATAGTTAAAAACTAATTTTTTCTAAAAAATACATAGTAATCCCTGAAGACAAGGCACAGCCCCCCTTTACTAGGTCACATGGGACCACATGGGCAAGTGACAACACTCTAAGTGCTATGCGCCAGCCCCCTTAACTGTTACCTCCTGGTTTTGGGGCGCCTTCCATGGGATCTGGGCTAATCTTCCCTTGGGCGCACCCAGAATTAGCCCTTAGATGTGCTCCTGTAATGAAACCACATGTTGGGGCTTATCCCTAACTCCCTTGCACCCTGCTTTGGATATTTGACCCCAAAACTATAGGAAAGTGGGTTTTTTTTCACAAATTTGACTTCTGGCAGGTTGGTAATTGAACTTTTCCAAATCCTTGGAGCTAGCCATGGGTTCGAGGTTCGATTCCCATGGACCCCCAAATACCTTTTACATGCCAAATAATAGTGAAGTGCCACATGGCTTCCCATGTCTGGGCCATGTGGCACTTATTCATTTGTCAATTGACCATTAACTTTTTCCATAGAAGAATCTCATTGTCCTGCAATATTTTTCACATTCGGAGTCTATTTTGAGGAAATGAATATATGGCTGGAATCAACATGATGAGTCAGTCATGATGGAATTGGTTTCATCCAATTTTGAGAACTTTCATTTTTGAGTATTTTCTGAGCCTGGGGAACCTCCTAGAACATTCCTCCCCACTTTGGAAGCTTTTGGACCACCAAAAGTCTACTTTTACTAAGGTAAGAAGTGAGGAACTGCCTCACCACTTTGTCCCATATCATCCATCCTCTTTGCTGGGATAATGATCACATGACTAATGACAACAAACATGAAAACTGAGATAGAATTATTTATCAAAGTAATCATTTCATTAATCACACAATCATCTATATTCTTTGTCACACTTTGTATCCATACACCACTGAACAACAACAAAATAATCAACAATACTAAGTATGCAAATGAAAATGACAAAACATGCTTCACCTTTTGAACAGGAATAGTAATCAAATGCAGCTGAACCTTATGTTGTACCTTCAGTGACACTTCATGACTGTTTGAAAGATATGGAATCACCTCATGTTTAGAATCACTAACTTCATGTTTTGTTACAGACATAAGTGTTAAAATTCTGCTTGCATTTACCATTCTTTTTAACTGTCCTGTAGCTGCAAAGGACCTAATATTTTTCATGCAATGAGCACGAATAATGTACTCCTTCCCATCTTTCTTGAAGCAATATCTGTTTTCCTCCCTGTAGAATATGGCTTTCCTATCATAAAGGTGTGGGTTTCCAAATACAATTGCACATATGTCGAGTGGCACTATATCAAGCTCTACTTCATCAACATAATTAAAAGTGATTGCAAACTTGATTTTACATTGCTTGGTTACTTGTAAATTGTTATCACCACATATCCATCCCAATGGATATGGCTTAGGATGTGACTTAGTTTCAAGTCCCAAGTTATTCACAACATCTTCACTGAGTAGATTGGCTTGTGATCCACTGTCTACAAGAGTATCAACTTTGACATTATGTGTTATAACCCTTATGTGGAAAAGTTCATTCCTTTTACACTCATCCTTTTCATCAACTGATATAGAAGAGCTAGAACTTGCAACAAAATTTATACCTCGGATTCCTAGAGCTACAACCTGTGTCTCATCACTAGAATCTGATCCAAGATCCACTTGAATTGTCACAGCTATGGTATTCTTCCTTTCGTGGTTGGGAAACTTCTTTGTCTTCAAGTCAGGATGTAAGACCCAACAACAATCTTCATCATGGCCTACTTTCTTGCAATGCTTGCAAGTAGGCTTCTCCTTTCTTGTTGTGGTTGTCTTCTTCTCTTTCCTTTTCCCCGCATCATTTCTTTGCCAAGTATCTGAGAAACACTATGACCAACATTCCCTTTACTTGATTCAATGTGAATGGCTTGTACACATACTTCATCAAAGTTAGAAGGATTTAGCATAAGAATAGTGTTCTTAAGATAAGAATGTAAACCACCAATGTATTTTAGGAGTGTCTCTTGTGTATATTAAGGAATACCCAAACTTAAAGCCTTCTTATGAAATATTTGAGTATATTCTTGTATGCTTTTACCTTTGGATTGCCTTAAACATTTCCAATTCATCATTTCTTATTGCATGTAAGATAAAGGGTAAAATTGTTGTTTTAATGCTATAACAAAATCATTCTAGGAAGAGATTGCTTTACCACTATTCTTAAGATCATCTCTAGTTCTTCTTTCCCACCATATGAGAGATGTGCCTCCCAATTTGAGACTTGATAGTTGAATCTTAGTTTCCTCATCAACAATATTTTGTATCCTCCAATAGACTTCTAATTGTCTCACCCAATTATCTAGCTTTTCTGCATCTAATTCACCATCAAAAGTGGGTAATTAAAACTTTAAATCTAACTTTAATAAAAACATATAAGAATAATGATGAGATTTTTGCTTATCCTTAGAGGAATGTACACTTGCTTCATTATTATATGATGATGATAAAGTAGAAGAAGGTTCTAAAGGTCCACCACCTCCAACTCCTCCTTATGCTCTTACCGAAGATTCACCTTCTTCAACCTTTGGATTCCTTTGCTGACCTCTTCCATGGTAAAGCTCCTCTACCATGGCTTGCATCAATTTAAAGGATTCAAAGAAATCATCTTTATATTTGAAGGGACCAAATCTCCGTGGCGAAGACATCTTTTGCTTATGTGGTCGCCTTTGAATCTTTGTGTCAAGAACCTCAAGTTGGCCTTCTCCTCTCTTGAGTTTTGCTCTCATGAGCATCCAATGCTTGCAATTCCTATCAAACCTTCACAACTAAATGCTATGATACCATAAAATTGATCCAAAAAGGAAGGTATTATTGATAAATCACAAGTTAGTTTAATTCACTTTTTGCATCGGATCGTAAATAATGCAAAATAGATAAGCTTATTATCTTGTTTGCGGAATATCAAATGTGACTTTTGTTTGATGCTTATTAATGTATAAAGAGATAAGACATTAATATTCATGATACAAATGAAGAGAATAGAACATCAAAACAGAAAGAGAAATAGAGATAAGAGGTTGATAACGGAGTTCACCAATCATTGGCTACGTCTCTGGGCCTGCTTCCAAGTGGAGGACCTCTTTATTGCTCTTTAAAATGCTCAAAGTTCTCTTACAATGCTATTTGATGTTACATTACATGCTTCATGTCTTCTGTGCAAGAATTCCTTGCTCAGATTCATGCATGCACCATCAAAATCATGTCAACAACATGAGAAAAATGCCTCTCAAAACATGAGAAAAGGCCGACATTTACAAACTGCTCCTTCAAAACCTTGCATCAAAAAGTATCCTACAAGCTTCAAAAAGCCTGGTTCTTATAGTTTCCAAAGGCTCAAATGAGGAATCCCAACTTCCCTCAAGATATGGCCTCTTTCTGGGATCAAATCCCCCTTCAAATGGCCTAAAATCCTCAAAAAATCCATTTTTTGGGCATAATATCAGTCAAAATTCACTTCTCTATAGTTAAAAACCCATTTTAAAAAAAAAATACATAGTAGGACACCAAGACAGGGAACACTCCCCCTTTACCAGGTCACATGGGGCCACATGGCCAAGTGCCAACGCTACAACTGTTATGCGCCAGCCCCCATAATTGTTAGCTCCTAGTTTTGGGGCGCCTTCCATGAGATATGGGCTAATATTCCCTTGGGTGCGCCCAGAATTAGACCTTGGACATGCTCCTATAATGAAACCATGTGCTCGGTCTTAACTCTAGCCCCCTTGCACCCTCCTTTGGATATTTGACCCCAAAACCATAGGAAAGTGGGTTTTTTTTCATAAATTTGACTTTTGGCAGGTTGGTAATTGAACTTTTCCAAAGACTTGGAGCTAGCAATGGGTCAGAGGTTCGATTCCCATGGACCCCCAAATACTTTTTACGTGCCAAATAGTAGTGAAGTGCCATGTGGCTACCAATGTCTAGGCCATGTGCCACTTATTCATTTGTCAGTTGACCATTGACATTTTCCATAGAAGAATCTGATTTTCGTACGATATTTTTCACATCCGGAGTTTGTTTTGATGAAATGAATGTATGGTCAGAATCAGTGCCACGAACCGGTTGTGATGGAATTGGTTTCATCCGATTATGATAACTTTAATTTTTGATCATTTTCTAAGATCGGGGAGCCTCCTGGAACATTCCTCGCCACTTTGGAAGCTTTTGGACCACCAAAAGTCTGCTTTTACTCAGGTAAGAAGTGAGGGTATTGGCTCCCCACTTTCTCCTATATCATCCATCCTCTCTGTTGGGATGTTGATCACCTGACTAATCACAACAAACATGAAAACTTAGATATCATTGTTTATCAAAGTAATCATTTCATTAATCGCACAATCATCTATATTATTCGTCGCACATTGCAGCCATACACCACTAAACAACAACAAACTAATCAACAATACCGAGTATGGAAATGAAAATGACAAAACATGCTTCCCCTTTTGAACAGGAACAATAATCAAAGTATGCAGCTGAACCTTATGTTGTACCTCTAGTGACACTTCATGATTGTTTGAAACATATGGAATCATCTCATGTTTAGAATCACTAACTTCATGTTTTGTTACAGACATAAGTGTTAAACTTCTGCTCTCATTTACCATTCTTTTTAACTGTCCTGTAGTTGCAAAGGACCTGTCAGTTTTCATTCGATGAGCACGAATAATGTACTCCTTCACATATTTCTTGAAGCAATATTTATTTTCCTCCCTGTAGAATATGGCTTTCTTATCATAAAGGTATGGGATTCCCAATACAATTCCACATATGTCCAGTGGCACCATATCAAGCTCTACTTCATCAACATAATTAGAAGTGATTGCAAACTTGATTTTACATTTCTTGGTTACTTGTAAATTGTTATCACCACATATCCATCCCAATGGATATGGTTTAGGATGTGACTTAGCTTCAAGTTCCAAGTTATTAACAACATATTCACTGATTAGATTGGCTTGTGATCCACTGTCTACAAGAGTATCAACTTTGACATTATGTGTTATAACCCTTATGTGGAAAAGTTCATTCCTTTTACAATCATCATTTTCATCAACTGATCTAGAAGAGCTAGATCTTGCAACAAAATTTATACCTCGGATTCCCATAGATACAACCTGTGTCTCATCACCGAAATCTGATCTAAGATCCACTTGAATTGTCACAGTTGTGGTATTCTTCCTTTCATGGTTGGCAAACTTCTTTGGCTTCGAGTCAGGATGTAAGACCCAACAACGATCTTCATCATGGCCTACTTTCTTGCAATGCTTGCAAGAATCCTTCTCCTCTCTTGCTGTGGCTATCTTCTTCACTTTCCTTTTCCATGAATCCTTTCTTTGCCAAGTATATGTAGAAACACTATCACCAACATTCCCTTTACTTGATTCAATGTGAATGGATTGTACACATACTTCATCAAAGTTAGAAGGATTTAGCATAAGAATAGTGTGCTTAATATAAGAATGTAGACCACCAATATATTTTAGGAGTGTCTCTTGTGTATATAAAGGAATACCCAAACTTAAAGATTTCTTACAAAATATCTGAGTATATTCTTGTATTCTTTGACCTTTTGATTGCCTTAAACATTGTCAATTCATCATTTCTTGTTGCATGTAAGCTAAAGGGTAAAACTGTTGTTTTAATGCAATAACAAAATCATTCCAGGAAGAGATTGTTTTACCACTTTTCTTAAGATCATCTCTAGCTCTTCTTTCCCGCCATATGAGAGTTGTGCCTCTCAATTTGAGAATTTCTAGTTGGATCTTAGTTTCATCATCAACAATATTTTGTATCCTGCATTAGACTTCTAATTGTCTCACCCAATTATCTATCTTTTATGCATCTAATTCACCATCATAAGTGGGTAATTGAAACTTTACATCTAACTTTAATAACGGCATATAAGAAGAATGGTGAGTTTTTTTCTTATCCTTGGAGGAATGTACACTTGCTTCATTATTAGATGATGAGGATGAAGGAGAAGAAGGTTCCAGAGGTCCACCACCTCCAACTCCTCCTTCTGCTATTACCGAATTATCACCTTCTTCAACTTTTGGATTCCTTTGCTGACCTCTTTCATGGTAAAGCTCCTCTACCATGGCTTGCATCAATTTAAATGCCTCGAAGAAATCATATTCAGATTTGAAGGGACCCAATTTTAGTCGTGAAGACATATCTTGCTTATGTGGTCGCCTTTGAATCTCTATGTCAAGAGCCTCAAGTTGGCCTTCTCCTCGCTTGAGTTTTTCTCTCGTGAGCATCCAATGCTTGCAATTCCTATCAAACCTTCATAACCAAATGTTATGATACCATAAACTTGATCCAAAAATGAAGGTATTACTCATAAATCACAACTTAGTTTAATGTACTTTTTTCATCAGATCGTTAAGAATGTGAAATACATAAACTTGCTATCTTGTTTCCGTAATATCAAATGTGACTTTTACTTGATGGTTATTAATGTATAAAGAGATCATCCATTAATATTCATGTTGCAAATGAAGAGAATAAAACAACAAAATAGAAAGAGAAATAGAGACAAGAGGTTGATAACAGAGTTCACCAATCGTTGGCTACGTCTCTACGCCCATTTCCAAGTGGAGGACCTCTTTATTGCTCTCTAAAATTCTCAAAGTTCTCTTACAATGCTCTTTGTTGTTACATTACATGATTCATATCTTCTTTACAAGACCTCCTTTCTCAGATTCATGCATTCATCATCAAAATCATCTCAACAACATGAGAAAAACGCCTCTCAAAACATGAGAAAAGGCCAAAATTTACAAACTTCTCCTTCAAAACCCTGGATCAAAAAGTCTCCTACAAGATTCAAAAAGCCTAGTTCTTATAGTTTTCAAGGCTCAAATGAGGAATCCCAACTTCCCTCAAGATCTGACATCTTTTTGGGATCAAATCCCCCTTCAAATGGACCAAAATCCTCAAAAAATCCATTTTTTGGGCATAATATCAATCAAAATTCACTTCTGTATAGTTAAAAACCCATTTTTTCAAAAAAATACAGAGTAAGCCCCCAAGACAGGGTGCGCGCCCCCTTTACCAGGTCACATGGGGCCACATGGCCAAGTGCCAATGCTCCAAGTGTTATGCACCAGCCCCCTTAACTGTTAGCTCCTGGTTTCGGGTTGCCTTCCATGGGATCTAGGCTAATTTTCTGTTGGGTGTGCCCAAAATCAGCCCTTAGACGTGCTCCTATAATGAAACCACATGTTGGGGCTTAGCACTAGCCCCCTTGCACCCTCCTCTGGATATTTTACCCCAAAACTATAGGAAAGTGGGTTTTTTTCATAAATTTGTCTTTGGCAAGTTGGTAATTGAACTTTTCCAAAGACTTGGAGCTAGCCATGGGTCAGAGGTTCAAATCCCATGGAACCCCAAATAATTTTTACATGCCAACCAATAGTGAAGTTCCACGTGGCATCCCATGTCTGGGCCATGTGGCACTTATTCATTTATCAATTGACCATTGACTTTTTCCATAGAAGAATCTGATTGTCGTGTGATATTTTTCACATCTGGAGTTTGTTTTGAGGAAATGACTATATTTTCGGAATAAGCGCGACGAGCCGGTCGCGATGGAATGCTCAAACTTATCCTACAATTCTCTTTTCTATTACATTACATGCTTCATGTCTTCTGTGAAAGACCTCCTTGCTCAGATTCATGCATGTGCCATCAAAATTATCTCACAAAAATGAGAAAAACGCCTCTCAAAACATGAGAAAAGGCCAAAATTTACAAACTGCTCCTTCAAAACCCTGCATCAAAAAGTATCCTACAAGCTTCAAAAAGCCCTGTTATTATAGTTTTTAAGGATCATATGAGGAATACCAACTTCCCTTAAGATCTAGCCTCTTTCTGGGATCAAATCCCCCGCAAATGGCCTAAAATCCTCAAAAAAATCCATTTTCTGGGCATAATATCAGTTAAAATTCACTTCTGTATAGTTAAAAACCCATTTTTTCTAAAAAATACACAGTAAGCCCACAAGATAGGGCGCGCGCCCCCTTTACCAGGTCACATGGGGCCACATGGCCAAGTGTCAGTGCTCCAAGTGCTATGCACCAACCCCCTTAACTGTTAGCTCCTAGTTTTGGGGCACCTTCCATGGGATCTGGGTTAATATGCCCCTGGGTGCTCCTAGAATTAGCCCTTGGACAAACTCCTATAATGAAACCGCGTGCTCAGGCTTAGCCATAGCCCCCTTGCACCCTCCTTTTTATATTTGACCCCAAAGCTATAGGAAAGTGGGTTTTTTTTTCATAAATTTGACTTTTGGCAGGTTGGTAATTGAACTTTTCCAAAGACTTGGAGCTAGCCATGGATCAGAGGTTCGAATCCCATGGACCCCCAAATACTTTTTACATGCCAACTAGTAGTGAAGTGCCATGTGGCTGCCCATGTCTGGGCCATGTGGCACTTATTCATTTGTCCGTTGACCATTGACTTTTGCCATAGAAGAATCTTATTGTTGTGTGATATTTTTCATATCCGGAGTCTTTTTTGAGGAAATGAATATGTTTCCAGAATCAGTGCGACGAGACGGTCACAATGGAATTGGTTTCATCCAATTATGAGAACTTTGATTTTCAAGCATTTTCTTAGCCTAGGGAGCCTCCTCGATCATTATGTGACCATCCACATTTTTATAGTTTGTTGTAAGATTATGAATTTCATGGAAACACTTGTGGAGGTCCATGGGCATTGATGTATTACCCATGGTCATACTTCTGATTATCTTTTCAATTAGAAAAATGCTATATTTTTCATTAATATTTTCTTTCTGAGTATGGGTTTTAGAACATGGCATATGAGAGGACCCCTTGGTGTTTTATCATAAATGATTGTGTTTTGTCATGTGATAACAAAAACATGAATAATAAGGTATATTTGACCAAATTTTATATTTAAATGCAAAATATATGGTTATAATGGTTGAATCCATGCTTTCAGTATAAAAGATAATGACTTAACATCAAACTAATACTTTAAGGACTATGTGCCATGCATGGGCCTAAACCAGAATGCACTTTGTAGGAATATTTTGCATGAAAGGTGAACATGGGCATGGATTTGAGGTTTGGATACCATGTGTATGTATATTATGGCCTAATACATGTTAGAGTTTAAAAACCAAATACTTAGGCAAGGAAAACAATTTTAAGGTTCATTTGCCATGCATGGGGACCTATACATGTAAATATGACTTATAAAAGGAATATTTGGGCTATAAGTGCTATTTGGGATGAAATTTGGGGTTTGGGCATAGGACCTATGGGTTTCATGGACCAATACATGGTTCAAGGAAAAGATATAAGGAATTAAACCCAAGAAAATTCTTCTAAGCCTCATGACCCAAGCACGTGAGCATAGTCCACTACTTATTTCCTATATATATATATATATATATATATATATAACTAAGGATTTATTCATCATAGTAGGGATTATTATCGTGGTTGAAGTTATGGTTTGGTGCTAGAAACTAAGATAGGCATAAAACAATGCTTTAAGGTCTCATTTTCCATGTATAAGGACATATACAACTATACATACCTTACATGTAGAATCTTTGGGACATGATGGGTATATGTTATAAAATTCAAGGTATGGTCACAAAATGGATGTGTATTATCGTCCGAGCCCGAGCCATGTTTTAGGGAAAAAATGAAGGATTCACTCACAAACTAATGCTTTTTTATCTCATGGCCCATGCATGAGGCCCAAACCACTACACATGCCTTATATCTAAGTAATCTTTAACTTATAATGGGGATATAATCCTAATTTGAATATTAGGAATCTTAAGAATGATCATTGTGACCCAAGACATGTTTTGATCCTAAAACCTAGTGGTTTCACTCTAATTTTTTCTGTAGGATTATGCGATATGCATAAGACCCCGAATCATGAAAATAGGCCATATAAAAAAAATAAGTTATGAGGAGTGTGTGGAACTAAATTTAATTCCTAGGAATAATAAGTATAGACCTATCATGTACTATTCCATGAATATTTG
>ML802054.1:55383-76497 GCA_009831015.1 Picea engelmannii
ATTTCTCCATAATATTTTGAATAAAAACATTATATCATTTTATTGATTGAGATTATAAAATATATATTCTCTTTATTTCTCCATAATATTTTGAATAAAAACATTATATCATTTTATTGATTGAGATTATAAAATATATATTCTCTTTATGTCTCCATAATATTTTGAATAAAAACATTATATCAGATTGAGATTATAAAATATATATTCATTACATTTTTAATGGTGACATTTTATTGATTGTGAATATATGAAAGAGTTTCATACCTCTTAAATATTAATATTAGAAAAAAAAATATAATTTTATTAAAAATAAATAAAATTACATTCATATAGGTATTTAAGAATTCACTACTTGAATTAGGATGTAATTCTCTCTATGTTTGGAATTTCTACTTGGTTTTTATTAGACTTGTAAATCTTTTTATTACATAATAATTTAATCTATGTTTTGTATTTGTAGATTTTGAAATTATTTTTGGCTAGTTGTTAAAATGCAACTTGAGTTGGCATATGATCTTATGTACAATACTAAGATAAGGTGTTACTTAAAATCAAATAATTCCTTTATTGTAATCTTACTTATGAGAACATGAAACATTGGGTTTTTTGTGAATGTTATATAGAATACAATTACTATTTTGTTATAATTCTTTTATTGTAATCTTACTTATGAGAACATGAAACATTGGGTTTTTTGTGAATGTTATATAGAATATAATTATTATTTTGTTCTTAGAGTATGATCTAAAATTGTGTTTAATTAACTAATATCTCATTTTGGACCAATAAAATATATTAACCACCCAAGATTAAGATTAGAGGCACATAGTAAATTGGAAGACTCCCCTTACAAACCACCAATGAAATATTTTGTTGCACCTCAAGGTTCTATTGTACAAACATGATTTTCTAATAAAGATGAACATTGCATTTAAATATATACCAATAAAAAGAACAAACTCTTAATATATAGATTTAGAGAAAAAATGTTGAAATAATTCATTTGATATAACTTTAGTGATTGCTATGTATGTGAAGTTTAGACCTACAACATTTATGATAAGTTCTAAAATAAAATGTAGTAAATTTAAAAGAATTTTGTTACCTATAATTATAGAATCAATGCAATTCTGACAATATTTATGATAATATCTAAAACAAAAAATTTTAAATTTAAAAGAATTCTATTGCCTATCATTATAAAATCAATGCAGCTCTTATTATCATATTCTCTTCATTCAAGCATATGATATATAGTCTAAACTCATGATTAGATATTTATAATGTAATCATAAATTGTCTTCGGATGGGATGACATATATCCATCCTATGTTACCTAGCACACATGCGAACCAAGAAGTTAAAGCCCCTCATTGCCAACCTCCCCCTCAGTCAATTCACCATGCTTAGCATTCATACTGGGAGGGAGGGAGATAGTGTGGTGGAACAATAAGGGAAGACTAATGGCGCACATTCAACACTAGTTATGGCTCACCAGATCAGGTACGATGCAACTCAATGACATCAACTCAATCCTTATGGAGCCTTTCCCTTTCATATCAGAGGTTTTTATGGAGGTAAGGATTCACAGTGGTTATTTTATTCTGCATATGCACTCATCTTTTCATTCCCTACCTAAACTTTCTCTCCACTGGTGTCGCGCTCCCACACCTGATGATTCCATTTCCCCTTTGGTGTCCATTTCCTCTCTGCATTCAGCCTTCGTCCCCATTAGTTATCTCTTCCCCCTAGTTCTTGAGCATTGTCTGCATTTCACCATCTGTCTCTTCTCTGTTTACACCATGCCATGTGAAAGGGGAAAACCCAAATGCGAGCCGACCTACTATAGCTTTGTAGTCTGACATCGTCGTCCAAGCCCTTCTTGGGCCCCCTCTCTACCTCCCAAGACGTTTACCATTCCTATAGTCCCACCCCATTATAACCAAAATTGGAATGATAATTCTCAGCTTCCCCTTGTAAATTTGGAGCTAATGCCTTAAACTTCTGACCCTGTGATTGATTCATGTGGTTGTCCAATAGAGGAAGAAAGTCCTCCAAGTTGGCTGGAGGGTACCACTATGTCAACTACAACAATTTTCAATGTCATCCCCCTTATCCAGCCTGTGGCAACTAAGGGGAGTTGTGTGATAGAGGAAGAAATTCCTCCACATTGGCTGGAAGACTCAACAAGGGGGACAACCAAAAACATCAATGCATTGTAATGACCCTAAATTGATAAATGGTTAAAGATTATTAAGTAAGATTTAATTAAGGAAAAATTGAGGTTAATAAAATAATAATTAAATTGTAGAATCATTTAATGACCTGAGCATTAAATGTAAAAGATAAGTGAAGAAATGATATAACAAGAGTTGCGTATTCCCAGGGGGTGGCATATGCAGAGTGGGATAGTCTAGAAATCCTGAGGCGATAAAACATTAACGAGGGGACGAAGGACGGAGGATGGGGGGGTGGTTGGAGAGTGACTGTGTGAGGCGGTGAAGGAGAAATAAGGGACAGGAAGAGGGGGATGGGCGATTCATTCGGAGGGGAATCGATGCGCAGGACGGTTGGGCATGCTGGCGATTGTATTTTCTATGAACTACTGTAATTACTGCAGACTGTATTTTTGTTGAGCCAGTCGTATTGGCTGAGAACCATTGCATTTTTTCCGAGAGCAGAGCTTTCTGTGCACTGTGGTATTCGCTGTGCACTGTGGTATTGGCTGTGAGCCTGTTGTAATCTCTATGGACTGTTGGCTTGCTGGGAGCAAGGAACAGAGTGTTCTGGATTGTGGCTTTGATCAGGGGAGGCATCGAGTTGCTGGAGGTTTTGGGCACGGAGGGCCAGGATATCTGTAGATATCCTGGAGCTAGGTAGTTTTCCTAGTTGGCAGGGAGGACAATAGTTTTGGGCAGTTATTTGTTTGTTGTGGCAGTATTGATCGGTGTATCAGGCAGCAGCAGAGGACAGAAAGACAACAGAAATTAGCATCAGACTCAGGTATTTGTTAAGTTATGCATTTATGTCATTCTACTAGAAGATGATTATCCTGTGATAAATCTAGTTACTGAAATTGCTGTTAAAAAGAAATTTAATATTATGTTGTGAAGTATTGTTTCAGTTATCAAAATAAGTTTCTTATGAAAGGGAATTGATGTTAGGAAATATGTGGGAATTACATATGGTATCAAGGCATCTTAGTTCGAAATCTCGGGCATAAGGGCCGAAACTAGGAGTGTTAACTCCAGCCACGCTTAACCTGTAAGAGATACACGTTTAGTATGACTAAATGAGATTGATACATGATACAGTATGGTATCCAAGCTATTGAGCACGGAAAAGATAAGTCATAACTTAACTTTTATTTGAGCAATGTTGTTAATGAAGTTTCGGGTAGAATAGACACCTGAAACAGACTAAATGTCGAGGGAAGCTTCTGTGGAAGGATTGAAACTAGTAAGATTCAATAATTACGTGAACCATACTAAATAAAATAAAAAAGACGTTTGCTAGAATTTGAAAAGGCCTACTTCACCTCGGACTTACCTAAATGGGGAAACTGCCGATGCGCAGTCGAAAAAAGGAAATTTAGCAGACCTATATTACGCAGGAACAGTGTAAACTAGTTGCCTGTATTAAGCCTCGGTGATTGTAGTAATGCAAAAATTTCAAGAACTATAGACCCATATAAATTTTAACCGTGCCAAGAGAGCAATTTTAACACTACGTAGAGTTTTATGCAATTAATCGATTTTCTCAAAAAAAAGCGCTGCCTATTACATGAGAGAACAGATCTGCACCGTTAGATCTCGGCCGAAATCCCGTAAGTCGTTAGATCTAGACAAGTTGCGCAGGGTTTAAGACCTAGTGTGCATAGGAGGAGTCATCGGGAAATCTGAGTTATCGGAGTTTTGTGAAGTCAGAAAATTGAGACCGTGTGATTCTCGAAATCTCGAGAACGGATCCTAGCCATTGATCTCGGCAGGACATTTGTCAGTATTCTGGGAGGCGTCGGGATTTTACCCATCGACGATTTTAGGAGTGTAGAATCATTGCATAATGAAATCGCGATCCACGATTTTTCGATAGGATCAGAGACATCCAAACAGCAGGGACACATGACAAAGGATCTTGTAGAGTCATGAAATCGGAGAATCAGGGTTTCTGGGGACAAGAGACTCATGCATGTTGAAATCGCAATACGCAATTTCCCGATCTGATCTAGACCGTCCATTGTGCATGACGCATGTTAGGAGATCTCGTAGAGTCGTGGATCGGGAAATCGAGGTTTTCGAAGACAAAGAAAATGCGTCGCTGGGAATCGAGATCGACGATATCTCGACAGTGACGTAAGCATGGTGGGACCACTAGAGTCAGAGTGGAGGACAGGTGTCCGTCATCTGGGAAGAGTCAGGAAATCCGTAGGAAAATCCCAGTACAATCACAACCGTCCATCTGCAGGGACAAGTGTTGGAGATCCGGAGTGGGTCGAAATATCAGCCATTGGGAAATTGGCATTCCTGTGGACACGTGATCAGGGAAATCCAAGTGAAAACGCGACGAGATCTGAGCCATCCGATCACACGTGACATGTGTCAGGGATTAGACGGAAGTCGCAGATCGAGAAATCATAGTTCCTGAGGACAAGGTATTCAGGACATCGAAAGTCCCGAAACCCCGAGAGTCAATCAGGACCATCCATCTGCATGGACAGGTGGCAACCATCGAGAATCCCTCGGCATTTGGCCCATCGAGAAATTGGGAATTCCAAAGACATAATGTTTAGGAACTTTGAATTCGCGAACTGTGAAACCCTGATGAGTGGGGGCCAACTATCATCACAGCAGAGGGGGAGGACATAGGCGTACTGGAGACTAGCTGTCAACCAACCGAGATATCGGGATTTTCGAGGGCAAAGAATACTCGCATGATGGAGTCGCGATTCGCGATATCCCGACGGGAGTTTTCAACCATCCATCGGAGAGGACACGTGGCATGAGATCCTCAAGAGTCGGTGTTTGGGGGCATCGGAGTTATCCAAGGTAAAGAAATTGTGCAACAGGAAATCGCGATCTGTGATTTCCCGACAAAATCTGAGCCGTTCATTTTATGGATGCGTGTCAGAGGATCCCAAGGAATCAGGGTTCGGCATATCCGAGTTTCGAAAGTTGCAAAACTCATGAACAACAGAATCGCGATCCGCGATTTCCCAACACAAGAACAGAGCCGTTCGATTGGAGGGACACGTGTCCCAGGATCCGAAGGAGTCAGGATTCGGTATTTCAAGATTTTTCATACAAAGGAATTGATCCATTAGAAATCGCGATTTCGCGATACCCGATGGAGCGACGAGTAAATGGTGACGTGGAGGAGAAAGCTCACACGTGCATCGGGAATCCTAAGGACGCATGTGCGTTGACATCGCAAACGTCGAAACGCCGAAAACTCGATAAGGTGATACAAGGCCACGATTACTGAGGCGGTCATGTGGACCAAGCTCATAGCAAAGGGGCTAACGAAAAAGGGCCCATCGGGAAAATTGAGCACAAAATTCCGATAGGAAAATATGTGGACACGGTCTTGTGAACACGGTCATATAGACCAAGGTATAGTTAGTAAGGGGCTAGCTCTTAGAAACTGAGCCCATCGTGAATCGGTAATTGGAGAGGTAAGGGGATCATGACAGTGAAAAGTCTGAAACCCCGAACTCCGATATAGTGTCGAAAATAAGCCACGGTAGGCGCAGGGGCCGTGATGAAGGAAGATAAGGCTGTGGATTGGGGCATTCGACTGTGAATCCCTGTGTGTTCGATTATTGATTATTATTATTATTATTATTTTAAACTGTAAAAAAAAGAATATAATATAAAATAAATTAAATTATTTAATATAAATAAATTTGTGTTAGTATAAATTAAAGTAAAGTTAATTTGGATTAAATTAATGTAAATAATAATTCTAATTCAACTATGTTATTAAAGTGTAAGGTTATCCTACCTTAAAGTTTGATGTTGACCAAGCTTATATGCTTAATCCTAACCCAAAACTGAGCCAATTCCCCTTATGGAGTAATGTCTGTTTACAGACGAGTAAAGAAAACTTACGCCTAACCCTGTTTCTAAGTTTGAGTAGCACCAATTTGAAACGTCCTAGGACTCACCCTGATAGCTTTGGGTGATGCAGGTTAAGTCATACCAGATGGCCAGGACTCGAAGAAGTCGAGGCCGGGGAGCGTCGTCATGGGCGCCACCCACGCCACCAACGCCATCAACACCACCAACACCACCACCACCACCACCACCATCACCCAAACTAGCTCTCATACTAGGCTCGTTAGAATCTATTAACGAGACTTTAAAAGAGCGCCAACCAGCAGGGAATTAAGTGGAGCCCCCACCATCTGGAATGGGTAATGCAGAAGCATCAAGGAATTCAGGGGGAGGACATCCACCTGAATACATCACTCTAGAGTTGCAGAAAATCAAACTTCCGTAGTTTGGCGGGGGTCGCGCCAGTGAACGCGCGGAAGCATGGTTGAAAGGCATGACAAGGTGTTTTGCCTTAAGGGACTATGCATCCAATTCAAAGGCAAAGATTGCAATTTTCTAGTTAAGAGATAGCGCCTTGAACTGGTGGGGCAACTTAGAAAGACAACTACACCTTACCCCAGACATGGTATCATGGGAACTCTTCGAGGAGAGGTTCTGAAGGAAGTATCTACCAGCATATTACGAGGAACAGCAAGTAGGGGCATTTCATGCCTTAGTACAAGGAAACTGGATTGTGGAAGAATATGAGATCAGGTTTATGGAACTGGTTAAATACGTTTCATATTTGGACACTGACCAACGACAAGCAGAGCGCTTCGTTTATGGATTGAACCCGAAGATAAAAGCTATGGTACGAATGTGGAAACCGTCTTCAGTGGCGGAGGCGGTAGAGAGTGCATGTTATGCGGAAGAGCACATAAACCTAACAGGGTGTACAAGATCATCATTTCCACATCACCCTGGGTTCGTAGGAAAGACCCCGAGGAAATTTACTAGAGGAGGGGGCTCAAGGCCACCACCTTATGGTAACTGAAATGTGCCAAGGACAGTAGCTACAAGGATTTCAATGGCAGCTAGTGCAGCATCTCGTTCATCGCCAACGGTGCAGACAGGTCCACGACCGTCTCGGGGAACAACTAGTAGGGGCAGAGGTTCCAGGGGAAGGAACTCATTTCAAGGACAGACACGTAGAAATGCACCGGTTTCACCTGGTGTCACCTATTGGGGGTGCGAGGGACCCCATTACCAGCGTGACTGCCTAGAGTTTCAACCAGGGTTCGTGCATAATGAAGGAAAGGCACCGATGGGGAAAGCAAGTAGCAACCACCATATTTATGCAGCGGTTGATAACCGCCAGGCTGAACATCAATCCACTGTAGTGGAGTCGTCAGGTATGCTAAATTATGTTAATGTTAAGATTTTTTTTTATTCTGGTGCGACAGATAGTTTCATTTCACCATCTTCATTAGAAAAGAGTGGGCTGGCAGCCTATGAGCATGATGACTTTAAGCAAGTCGAGATGGCTTCGAGGAAGAGACAAGTTGTAGGACCTAGTGTCGATAATTGTATAGTAGACCTAGGAGTGTGCATTACCAAGTTGAAGGCATACGTCACTTCTCTTGGGGCATATGACTTAATCATTGGAATGGATTGGTTAGCAGCTCATCGAGCTTTGATAGATTGTTTCGCAAAGAAGGTGCTTTGTGTCAATGATGAGGGAAAACCAATAGAGATTCATAGTGTACAGAGAAAAGTGTCATTGCGCTTTATATCAACTATGAAGGTCAAGCGATGCTTGAGACAAGGATGTCGACTTTAAGTCGTGGAGGTAGTGAAAGAAAGGAAGGGACCCTCATTGAATTAGTACCTAGTATTGTCTGAATTTCAAGATGTTTTTCCAGACGAATTACCAAGATTACCTCCTGAGAGGGAGCTTGATTTTACCATTGAGCTAAAACCTGGTGAAAAACCAATATCCAAGACTCCATATCACATGACAGCACTGGAACTTTGTGAATTGCAAATGCAGTTGAAGGAGTTACTAGACCTAGGGCTAGTAAGGCCCAGTGTCTCACCTTGGGGTGCACCGGTAATTTTTGTAAAGAAGAAGGATGGATCCTTACGACTGTGTATAGACTACAGGGACTTGAACCATGCTACAGTGAAGAATAGGTACCCAATGCCGCAAATAGATGACCTCTTCGATCAGATGAAGGGAGCGACAGTATTCTCAAAGATCGATTTGCGATCTGGGTATCATCAGTTAAGGATTAAGGAAAGTGATATCCCAAAAACTGCCTTTCGAACTCGGTTTGGACATTACGAGTTTGTTGTAGTACCTTTTGGATTGACTAATGCGCCAACAGTGTTCATGAGTGTCATGAACGGTGTATTCTGGAAGTACTTAGATCGATTTGTACAAGTTTTTCTAGATGACATTCTCATCTATTCCAGGAATGAAAGAGAACATGAGGAACACTTGCAAATAGTGTTGTCTTGCCTTAGGAAGAACAAATTTTATGGAAAGTTGTCGAAGTGTTCCTTCTTCCAGAAAAAGATCCACTATTTAGGTCATATCATTTCAGGCGAAGGAATCTCGGTGGACCCAGAAAAGGTAAAGGCTATTCTGGAATGGCCAGTGCCAAAAAATGCACATGAGGTGAGAAGCTTCATGGGGCTAGCAGGTTATTACTGGAGATTTGTGGAAGGATTCTCAAAAATAGCGAAACCCATCACCACTTTGCAACATAAGGGGGTCAAGTATGAATGGACAAAATATTGTAATAGTGCATTCATTGAGCTTAAAAGGTTACTAACTAGTGCGCCAATTCTACGAGTGCGAGATATGGAAAAGGACTTCATGGTCTGCACGGATGCCTCGAAACAAGGGTTGGGGGCCATGCTAATGCAGGATGGAGGAGTGATAGCTTATGCGTCAAGAAATTTTAAGAAGCACGAGGAGTTATATGCAACCCATGATTTAGAGTTGGCAGCTGTAATGCTAGCTCTGAAACTTTGGAGGCACTACCTTGTGGGTCAAAATTTTGAACTCAAAACAGACCATCAAAGTTTAAAACATCTCTTCACCCAAAGAGATCTGAATTCCAGGCAAAGGCGATGGAGTGAGTTTATGAGTGAGTATGATTTTGGTATTTCATATATAAAGGGAAGGGAAAATGTGGTCGCAGATGCCTTGAGTAGGATACCACATATCTTCTCCTTGGTGACCTTAAAGGTTAGTCTGAGGGAACAGGTGTTGGCACAACTACTAGGAGAGAGTTGGTATTTAAAAGTTACCTCAAACCTCTAGAACGGGAGGCAGATAGACCCAAAGTATGAAGGGTATAATCTAGAAACAGATGGATTGTTGAGATATCAAGGAAGGATGTACATCCCGGAGAATGGTGATATTCGAAGCATAATACTGAAGGAAGCCCATAGATCACTTTATTGTGCGCATCCGGGCGTGAAGAAGATGTACGCGGAGATGAAGAAACTCTTCTTTTGGGCAGGCATGAAGCGCGATGTGGTTCATTTCGTCACCAGATGCCTAGAGTGTCAACAAGTGAAGGCCGAGCACCATCACCCGACAAGCCTCTTACAACCACATGATGTCCCTATGTCCAAGTGGGAAGTTATCTCAATGGATTTTTTTGTAGGGTTGCCACTCACATCTCATAGACACAATGCCATTCTTGTGATAGTGGATAAGTTAACCAAGAGCACTCATTTCATTCCAGTTAGAGAAACATATGATGTTACTGATGTGGCACGAGTGTTCATAAGCGAGGTTATCCGTTTGCACGGGATACCTCAGAAGATTATTTCTGATAGGGACTCCAGATTCACTTCTAGATTTTGGACAAGTTTATAGTTAGCATTGGGGACTCAATTGAACTTAAGCACAACTTATCATCTCGAAACAGATGGGCAAACCAAGAGAGTAAATCAAGTCATGGAAGACATGCTTAGGATGTACGTAATGGATAATCAAACCCAGTGGGAGAAGCACCTACCCTTGGTAGAGTTTGCCTATAATAACAGTTATCATAGTTCCATCGGAATGCCACCATACGAAGCTTTGTATGGAAGGCCATGTAGAACGTCATTGAGTTGGGATAGACTTGAAGACCAAGTAACAGTTGGGCCAGAATTGATTCAGGAAATGGAGGAACAGGTGATTCAGATTAGGCAGAGGCTAAAGGAAGCACAAGATAGACAAAAAAGTTATGTTGATGCACACAAGACCGACCGAAGTTATGAGGTGGGGGACCAAGTTTTCATCCGTATCAGGCCTAATAAGAGTACCATATGGTTCGAGAAGGGGACAAAGTTGTCACCACGGTTTATAGGGCCATTTAAGGTCCAAGAGAAAATCGGAACCGTTGCCTATCATCTCGTACTGCCACCCCACTTGCATAAAACTCATAATGTATTTCATGTATCTGTTTTACATCATTATGTTGCTGATGAATCACATAAACTAAATTGGAAAGAATTGCAGCTATCGGACGTTGGAACCCTCACGGTTGAACCATTACGCATATTGGACCGTAGAGTCTGACAGCTCAGAAACCGCCTGGTAGACCAAGTTAAGGTCCAGTGGGACAAGTATAGTCTGGGATCTGGTACTTGGGAGGATGCCAAGACCCTACGGCGAAACTATCCTTCACTATTTTGACTACCTCGAGAACGGGATTCTCGAGGGTGGGGTGTAGGTAACACCACCTTTTTGACTTAGACGGCTAGGATTACCTGAGGCCTATACACTATATTTCCTAGTCACAGTAAAACTGTTAAGTGATATACTTAAACTTTAAACTTATGAACAATAATGAATGTTTAAGTGTTATTGATGATGATGCAGGTAATGCGATCTATTATGTGAATGAAAATTTCATGAATGTTTAAATGCTATTGATGATGATGTATATGATGTGACATATTGTGAGAAAGAGAAATTGTTGAATGTTTAATACTGTTGGAATGGTGTTGGATACGATGAAATCTGTTTTGGTAAATGATAATCTCGTGAATGAGTAAAGAGTATGAATTATTGGATACTGTGAAATCTAATTGGAAAAATTTGATGTTAATGCATTGGTACGGGGATACCAAACTGAAATGATGAAAATATGCAATTATATGATGACAATGCATAGAAATGTATGAGTTTGTGTTGCAGACTAATCTGTAGGTTATGGGCTATGAAATAGCCAAGTGATAATCATGATGAAAGTGGATATGTAGACCACTGCTGAAAAACATTATGGTATGAATAATATGTGGGAAATTATATTGATTTGGATGCATTGCTATAATATGCGGACTAATGCATGATTATGCTATGATTTTGGTACTAACACTGCCCAAAACTGAATAAATGATGACAAAACCTCCAGCAACACGGTGCCCCTGTGTGTTCCATTGTAGGGTATTGACCCTGGTTCTTTTAGGAGGGGTGGAGGCTTTTCCCACCGTGTATCCTCCATTATAAGGTGTTGACCCTGGTACTGCTAGGAGGGCTGGAGGTGTTTCCCACCATGTATCCTCTGAAACCTGATGTCCTGGGAGGACAGTGTGGGCTCATGCTCCCTAGACGTGTGATGAGGACTGTTAGTTGCCTACTAGGGAAGTTTGGTCGAGATAGCGACACTTCCACTTACGGGTTCTATTTGGAGTTAGGCCAATATAGTTGGCGCTCCAAGATAGTCTAGCAGAGGACGGATAGGATGGGAGACGGAAGTAGGTTAGGAAGGAAGGACGAGTAGAATAGTTGAGACATATGGAGATCTGTCTTGTGGTGGAATGTGATGCCATCCCTTCAAAAAAAAAAAAGAGAATGTGTATATGTGAATATTCATTATTGTGTAACTAAACCACACCTGTTTAAAATAAATTACTGAACTGGACAATTGTAATAAAAAGGATTTTTCACACAGATAATTGATTGTTCTCTTTTATAAAAGACTAACCTTGATGACTGGATTGAATGCATATGTAAATTATTAAAGAATGACAGTTTGGTTATTAGTACATGCACGAGGTTTGCATGTACTAGCTAAACGTGCATTCCTTGTACATATACATTAGTATGTATGGACTTCTTGATTTACTGAATGATATTGTTAGTTACTTGCTGTGAATGTATGAACCATGCTCTTTTCCTCTGTACCATCCGATACCTTAACTTCAGAATGAAGTTTCTTGAAGGGTGGGTGTATGTAATGACCCTAAATTGATAAATGGTTAAAGATTATTAAGTAATATTTAATTAAGGAAAAATTGAGGTTAATAAAATAATAATTAAATTGCAGAATTCATTTAATGACCTGAGCATTAAATTTAAAAGATAAGTAAAGAAATGATATAATAAGAGTTGTGTATGCCCAGGGGGTGGCGTATGCAGAGCGGGATAGTCCAGAAATCCCAAGGCGATAAAACATTAATGAGGGGATGAAGGACGGAGGACGGGGGGGGGTGGTTGGAGAGTGACTGCGTGAGGCGGTGAAAGAGGAATAAGGGAGGTGAAGAGGGGGATGGGTGATTCATTCAAAGGGGAATGTATGCGTAGGATGGTTGGGCATGCTGCCGATTGTATTTTCTATGAACTACTGTAATTGCTGCAGATTGTATTTTTGCTGAGCCAGTCGTATTGGCTGAGAACCGTTGCATTTTTTCCAAGAGCAGAGCTTTCTATGCACTGTGGTATTTGCTGTGCATTGTGGTATTGGTTGTGAGCCTGTTGTAATCTCTGTGGACTATTGGCTTGCTGGGAGCAAGGAACAGAGTGTTCTAGACTGTGGCTTTGATCAGGGGAGGCATCGAGTTGCTGGAGGTTTTGGGCACGGAGGGCCAGGATATCCGTAGATATCCTGGAGCTAGGTAGTTTTCCTAGTTGGCAGGGAGGACAATAGTTTTGGGCAGTTATTTGCTTGTTGTGGCAGGATTGATCGGTGTATTAGGCAGCAATGGAGGACAGCAAGACAACATAAATTAGCATCAGAATCAGGTATTTGTTAAGCTATGCATTTATGTCATTCTACCAGAAGATGATTATCCTGTGATAAATCTAGTTACTGAAATTGTTGTTAAAAAAAAATTTAATGTTATGATGTGAAGTATTGTTTTAGTTATCAAAATAAGTTGCTTATGAAAGGGAATTGATGTTAGGAAATATTTGGGCATTACATGCATCATTCAATGGGAACACCGAGATAGACTTGGATTATTACCTGGTTGAGGAGGAGACTCCTCCAAATTGGTTTGAGGAAGCAACAACACAATTAGCTTCATATGCACATGACCCACCCAATGTTGCGATCTTAGGGCCAGAATTGCTCAGTCCATGCTGATTCTCGGAGGATCATCTGCAGCTGATTTTTGAAATGCATCGGGACATGGTGAATCAACTTCATTGCCAGAGTGCCCTCAGTCATCGCCTAGACCTCTTGTTCGAATCCTTGTCAAATCATCCTACCAATCGCGACTTCTCGACTTGATGCCAACCATTTGTTTTCACTTTCTTCCATTATGGATGCGTGGGTTCGCTAAATCTCTAGTTTTCTTTTTGTCATGTTATCGGGTCTAGATAGGATACATCTGTAATTACATTTTTCACTAGTTAAACTTCTGGTTCTGGTCTACCTCCATGTCTATTAGTTTTATAGGCCACCTATTTTGGTTTCCATGCATGTGGTAGAACATGTGGCATATTTTGATCTATGTATTGCTATGACGACTTTTTAAGGTAATATAATCTTTTTTTATTTACAAAAAAATATATAATCATAAATTGTGATAGAGCAAGTTATATTGCTTCTAGAATAAACATGGTTACTACAGGTTCAACATTATCAAAACTATTTCTCCGTTATGTGTTTAAAAAAATATATATTGTTAAGATTATAGTCGATGCTTATAACTATTATAGTGCAACATGTAGCTGGACTAACCTAAAAACATTTTGGGATGAGTGTATTTGTAAAATTTGTGATACAAATGAGGTTGAGGATGAAAACAGATTCCTTCTAATATGTTGCAACCTTGATAATATAAGACATAATTTTACCTAGTTCATCATACATAATTACTCTTAAACACCTTCTAGCATTACAAAAACTACAATGAATTCAAAGTATTTGTATTTAACTTTAAATTAATTGGTTGCCATTTTTCTTAAGATTTGATAGACCAAACTTGGTTTTATCATTTTTGTCATTGTTGTCTCCATCATCATCCTCTTCATATTCACCGTCATCATTTTCATCCTCCATTTTCCTCATCGTCATTATCATCCTCCATTTTCATTGCAATTGTCAACATCATCATCCTGCTACTTGTTGACCTCACCAATGTCATTCTCCTCATCATCACCACTACTAATTTCAATGTTATGAATTCATGTTAAATAAAGATATTTCCTACCATTATCGTCATGAATGAGGCGAGAGTGAGTGAAGTATGATGCTAAAAGTTTAACTATTAACAAAGGTATAAAAGGTTGCAACCTATTTGTAACACTTTTATGAAGCATTAATTAAGGGTATTGACCTTCTCATCATCATCATTCTCTCCTTTTTTGTCCTCATTAACATCACTCTCTCCACTGCCATAGCGGTTAATTTCAATATTATGTATTCATGTGAAAGGAAGTCATTGCCATTGTCGAATTCAATATTATGTATTCACATTAAAGGAGGGTGCTTCCCACCATTAAGATAGATCTTATCCATGATGTCCTCGAAGCTATAGTATTTTATGCTAACCCATACATCATATGCTTGTGGGGTGTACCATCTCGTGTATAGGTTAGGCTATAATGTTAGTGTGACACATTAATTCTAGTCAAACTATCACCCTCATATTAAGTGCTCATACACACTATTAACCTACAACTCTATTATGATTGGTCATATCCCATTATTTAAATATCTACATGTTTAATAATACAAAGGATGAGATATATCCTTCACCTAACCATTATCTTAATGAAACTAAAGTATAATGTTAAAGATGTTAAATATTTGACTTTTAGCTCTTAAACAAAAGTAAAGAAGGTCTTGGATCATTACCTTGTTTCTTTAGGTCCAAAGAAGATGAGCTCTTAGCCAATTAAAAACAATTCTACATCATACTTCAAGACTAAAGGGTGGTTACACCCCATAAACAATATCTGCTAAATACCCAATATTCCTATGTGTAACTTAATCCATAATAATAATAAAAACTGAAATTAATCCATAATAATAATAAAAACTGAAATTTGTATTATAATTTTTTATTATAAAATATAATGATAATTCAAATAATTAATTTAATAAAATAATTAATCAGATCTACTTTAATATATAATTCCGAAATTTTAAATTACATCCATTTTTAGGGTTTCATTTCAATATATGAATTTAAAAATTAAGCGTATAACACATAATACCAAAATTACAGTGGATTACTCGATTACTCTGCGCGCCAATGCATGCATGAAGCTCCAGTTGTCTTTTGTTAAAGAATGTGGCTCCTTGTGGCGCGCTATTCATAATTTTAGTGCGACAAAACACCCAAAGCAATGGATATTCCTAGTCCCATCTACTTGTCTGCACCGCCAATGCATGCATGAAGCACTAGTTGTCTTTTCTTAAAGAATGTCGCTCTTTTCGGCGCGCTATTCTTGCGATTAAGCCATTTAAAAGTTATATTTAATTTTTTATTATATATGTTTAAAAAAACAAAACAACGATAGAATTTGAAAATAAAAATTATTAAAATATTTATTATATTTAATCTCAAAATATTTTAAATTTAAAACGTTAAAACATTCAGATCTTTAATATTATATATTTTTATTTTATATAACATTTAAATTTAATAGAAAATAATATTTTCCCAGTCATTTTTGGCGATTCATTTCTTTTTGAAGATTGTACGGCATAAACTGAAAAAGTTATACCATGTAAAACGCGGAGATGACTATTGATGACAGCTACCATTTCAATTAGGCGTTGGCTAATGGTGACAAGTTAATGTTGAATATTTTCTTCAGTCCCGACCACTTGACTGCACCTTCACTCCGTCCAGTTGAATCCATACATATGAAACGGTCCAACATTTATTAATGGCGACATAACAGATATTCTTCAGTCCCGCCCACTTGACTGCACCTTCACTCCCTCCAGTGGAATACATACATCTGTCACCATTTATTAACAGGCTTTCAGCCGCATTCATTTAACTGAGTGTTTGTTATTGCCTCTTAAAACTGAATATTCTTGAGCAGTTGTGTGACTTGAGCAGCACAGAAACATTATTTTGAAATATTCACACAAATATCAAGTGTATCGCTTGACATGTTGATCCAACAAAACATAAAAATTTATGGCCTTAGGCCTGAATCAGCTGTAGAAATCTAGATTATGGCCTTAGGCCTGAACCAGCTGTAGAAATCTGCTCTATCAATTTTGTTTCTTCCCGAGTCCTCGTAATGTCGGTTTTGTCGGTTTTGGGGAGGTCTTCAAGTTACTCTTAGCAACATCTGTCAGAGGAAAGAAATGGATCTCTTAAGTTATAAATACTTCATTTACAGAATGCAAATATCACTTTTAGATTTCAGTTTCTGAGTCTTTTATGTCCCGCACATGTTTCCCCAACTTCAAGGTAGACTTATCTCAGGACATGCTAACAACTTTGGTATAAGTATTGCATTCTACACATTCTTTGTATGGTTCTTACTGAATTAGTGAATTAGAAACAAATTAAATAGAATGAAAATGAAAAGGGGAGAACAAATCGACTAATCAATCTATCATAGTGAATGTTGAATACCCAATTGCATGGAAACCGTTAGTCCATCATACAACCCATGTGCTTGCAGGCCTAAGACACTAAATCAATGGATCCAAAGGGATCAAATTGAATGCAAAATGATGTGACAAAGTTGAGATGGAGTAAATACCCCTATTTGTCATGAATAAGGGAACATGTATAGGGAGTAAGATCTCCATCATTTATTTCAATTGACATTTTATAATAACACAAATAGTTCTCTCATCTAATGCATACATACATCATTTCAAGTATATCCACAAAAAGCATTAACCACTATGCACTTTCTAGAGGTATCTTTGTTAAAATGGACTTTAACAGCTACATTTTCAAATGTGTTTTTAGAGATTGCATTGTGATTAATGTTTTCCGATCCACACTATACTTCACAATCACTAAATAAATATTATACTTCACAATCATGGAATAAATATTTGGTTAAGGTGTTTTCCTCATTGTGCTTCAAATCCATGCTTCCCTCAAAGAGAAGGGGTCCAAGGGCTCCAACATTTGTCATAGCATACATATGATTAACTTTAAGTGGATTATGACTAAGGGATTTCCTTGTAGCATTGTATCCATGAGGCTACCCTTTGGGTTGTCTTGGATATTTTTAGTTTCAAGAAGGATTCTCATTGTCACATCAGTTTGATTATAAAAGCAAGTCACTAATGATGGTGATGGTTTCCACCTCCCCAACTCTTAATAATTTAAAGTCTTGATACATAGGTATGACTTCCACTCCACTCTTGGTGGCTTAACTAAATCCTAAGTGTAGGATGCCACCTCCTATTATGTATTGGAATCAAAGATGATCCCTCACACACTTGCCATCATCAAATTTCCTTTTGATGCCCCATCAAAGAGAATTAGCTATTCATTTTGGCTAGATGACCATTGGTCAAATTCTCCTTGTTGAAATGGCCTTGAAAATTATTTAATTTGTTAGGTCACTGGGCCACTCATCATGGAGTGCAACCAAATTCCTTCCTTGTTGAAGTATGAGCATTGATATAATGTTTTTACTTTGACCATAATAACTCCTTTCATTAGGATGTTTGTTGCTCCAACAATTTTATTGGAGTTGTTGTTCATATGTTGCCAATGATGTCAAATATAGCGCAAGTGAAAGAATGAAAACATAAGTGTGCAGAAGGATCAAAGGTTGAAATAATCAACTGTGAAGAAAAGGATAAATGATGCAGAAGGTATGGCACAAAATATAGCACAGATACCAAGGAATTAATGAAAGGATGAAAACATAAACACTTAGAAGGATCGAAGGACAAAAAGATCAACGGCTACAACTTGATCAGAGACATTATCGGAGGGAGAGAAATACAACATAGTAGATTGTGATAAATTCCTCTATAGCTTGGTAGATGCTTATATTGCAGTATGATAAATGATGGGAAAAAACTACAGAATTATTTGAGTTGGTGTGAAGAACAACAAAGTGAAGTATGACTAGACAAAGTTGATTTGACAAGTGACTGAGTAGACTACGACATAACCAATAGAAGTTTAGTATTCAAGTAAATGAGTCACCATGGTGTGCTCTAAGTCTTGTGAAGTGACCGGGTGAGCGTGTTGCAAGGAAAGTGTGACAAAATGAAGACTTGAAGTCTTGCACTCTCATTCTATATGCATAGTGGGTTCTTTTCAAACCATAATGTAATTGTTGCATCTTTTTTCTGGAGGTGTGTTGATGATCTGAAGCTCAGTGATAAGAGGATTTGGTATGTTTGATTTAGTTAAAGTTTGCACATAATGTAACCATCATGCATCCACATGTTTTATTTAGAAAAAAATTGTAAGTAACCGGAGCTTGATGACGTTAAAGTTTGTCCACAATATAACTGCAATGCATCCACATACTTTATTTAGATAAAATTGTAAGCAACATGATTTTAATGTGGTCAAAGTTTTTCCACAATGTAATCGTTAAATGTCCACATACAGAAAGGTGAACTTAGGTAAAAATACTATTAATATGGATGCGCTCCGATCAAGCATGTGTGCATAAAATAAGAGAAACGAAGATTTAGTAATTGTTAAAATGAACAAAAAGAAAAATTTGTTGATTTGTGTAATGTAACATATTTTTTTTTTGAACTTAGGGTGACATGGTGGTTCTAGGGTGAGACGAAGCTCACTAAGGATTGGATTCCTCATTTTGTAACCGGTTGGTCCCTTAGTATTATAGAAAAAATTTCCACACCTATGGATTTGTGACATGGCCCAACCCTTTCCCTAAATTGCTAATCAAAATATGAAATTCCCTTATCAAAGTCACCTAAAAAACTTGACTTTTTCTTATATATGTGTGTTTCCTTTGTGAAACATGTGTACATCCATGCCTTGCTAGCTTGTGGCCCGTAGATTCCCTCAAAAAATGGAAAAAATAAAATAATTCCACTTTGAAAAATATTAGCAAGTTTCCCTAATCTCTTCATTCTATGAGCAACATCCCATTCTTGGAAACTCCTTTTTAGGCATCCCTTCCTTTCTCTATATAACTACAGGGTGTGTTCCTATCCATTTTGATTTATCCAAGGAAGAGCCTCATCACTGAGTTGATGCTTGAATGTCTTTGGAGGAACCTTTGAACCAACATTGAAGGTTGAATTATGTTGTAACTACCTTTCTCACATTGTTGTCAATAGACGAGTTCTCTTTCCCTCCGATTGTGTGTTTATTGGTTGATTGTAAAGTTATATGTTAATTTGTCTTTTATATATTGTTGGATCTATGCACATGATATATGTTATTTGAATGTAAGACTACCTTGTATTATGACCAATGAAATATTTTGACCCATGAAATATTTTGAACCTAAAGCCTAATTATTTCTTTAGAATTTATGTGATTTGCATGCGAACCATGAAATAAGCCCTATAAAATAATACTTGGTTTACGAGGGTTGTATGGAAGTAGATTTAAGGCTTTGGAATAAAAAGTATAGGTATCATGCAATATTCCATGATTTTGGTTAGAAATGAAAAAACTTAGGCCCAAATCAAATGAATGATTTTAAGCCTTACATGCCACATATGGAATAGTAAATGTATGAGTATTACTAATGTACATAACTTTTTCCATACTTGTGTATGAAGTATTCCTAGTGTATGTACACTATTAAAATTTCAACAAATAAATATAAATATTTTTATTGAACTTAATAAAGGGAGAAGAATAAATTATCTAACCTTGGATAAATTCCTAAAGTGATCTTCTTCTAGTTCATTTCTTTGAGTAATAACAAAAGAAGAAACAATCAATCTCTCGGATTCACTTCCATACCTACACAAATGAAAACATCCAATACATTACTCGTTTCTTGGAAATATAAAAAATTCCATTAATCAAATGATAAAATACATGAATCAAATATAAAGAAATAACAAAAACATACATTCATTTAGACAATGATTTTGGTGGAATGGAAAACAACAAAGATTCATGTTAAATAAAGGAGAGTGTGACTACAATAGAATTTCCATGACTTCTTATCATCTCCAAACCAAGCTCCTTGGTTGATTTGTTTCTCTTCAAACAATCTAAATCTCTTCTTTCCTAAATAATTGATATAAATTGATCGAGGGAGGTTAAGAGTGCATAATAGGGACACTTAAAAATGTAGAAATATAAAAACAAACTAACATCATAAATTTGCATAATATGGAGATAGATAACATGTAGGAAAGTGTTTTATTTTATAGGCCATTAGATAAGAAACAAATCATGATGTTTGGTAACTTCTTCTAGGAATATGTGTCATTTAGGTCTTCTTCGAGTTTCCAAGACGTATATTTTAATCATTTATCCTTTTAACTTGGCACACATTCTTATGTCACCATGTACATTTTTTTTTTTTTGTTTATTGTAAGATTATGACTTTCATGGAAACACTTGTGGAGGTCCATGGGTATTGAGGGATTACCCATGGTCATACTTTTCATTATCTTTTCTATTATAAAAATGCTATATTTGTCATTAATATTTCCTTTCAGAGTATGGGTTTTAGAACATGGAATATGAGAGGACCCCTTGGTGTTTTATCATAAAAGATTTTGTTTTGTCATGTGATAACAAAAACAATGAATAATAAGGTATATTTGACCAAATTTTATATTTAAATGCAAAAGATATGGTTATCATGGTCGAATCCATGTTTTTAGTATAAAAGATAACGAATTAAGATGAAACTAATACTTTAAGGACTATGTCCCATGCA
>ML802054.1:76547-94204 GCA_009831015.1 Picea engelmannii
ATATATAGACTTTAATTAAGGATTTATTCATCATAGTACGAATTATTATCATGGTTGAAGTTATGGTTTGGTGCTAGAAACTGAGATAGGTATAAAACAATGCTTTAAGGTCTCATTTTTCATGTATAAGGACATATACCACTATACATACCTTACATGTAGAATCTTTGAGACATGATGGTATATGTTATAAAATTCAAGGTATGTTCACAACATGGATGTCTATTATGACCTGAGCCCAAGCCATGTTTTAGGGAAAAAATGAAGGATTCACTCACAAACTAATTCTTTTCGATCCCATGGCCCATGCATAAGGCCCAAACCACTACACATGCCTTATATCTAAGTAATATTTAACTTATAATGGGGATATAATCCTAATTTGAATCTTAGGAATCTTAAGGATGGTCATTGTGACCCAAGACATGCTTTGATCCTAAAACCTAGTGGTTTCACTCTAATTTTTTCTTTAGGGATTATGCAATATGCATAAGACCTCGCATCATGAAAATAGGCCCTATAAAAAAAATAAGTTATGAGGACTGTGTGGAACTAAATTTAATTATTGGGAATAATAAGTATAGACCTATCATGTACTATTCCATGAATATTTGTAGAAAAGAAAAGACATGGGCCCAAATGAATGATTTAATGGATCATGGCCCTCAAGGCCACTACTCATGCCCTAAAAAGGGAATATTTAGTTTGTGAAGGGACGTAAGCTTGAATTAAATCATAGACATAAGAAGGAAAAGAATTATGGAAAGACCTATGGTTTGAGGAGAAAATTTAAGTAATTAGGTCTAGATTGATGCCAATTTTAGGAGTTATTTTTCAAGCATAGTGTCTTGAACCACTGCGTAGGACCTATAGAAGGAATATACGTATTATGAGGGGTATATAAGATTTAATTATATGTTTGGGCACTTAAATAATGGGTGTTGTGGTCCAAGTCATGTTTTAGGGGAAAAAACTAGGGATTTAAGCCAAAACCAATATGTTTAGAGCTCTTGACCCATTTTGGGGTCCTAGAGTAGTATACAAGCCAATATAAAGATTTTATTTCAATAGTGAGACATGATTTAAATATAGATCTATCATATATTTAAAGCCTATCTATCCATTGGGTTTATCTTATCCACCTTATCCTAGAAAAGAAATATTAAGATCTCTAAATTTACAATGAATCTCTTTTAAGTAATTACTCATATCATATTATTTACTAGAGTGATAACAAATAAAAGACCTGACTCAATAAAAAGATGTCTATATAGAATTTTAATCATTGAAAGATCTATTTTAAATAATGACTCATATATCTAGTTACTAACGGGATACAAATCATTACTTAAAACTAGATCCGTCATATATTAAGAGCCTACCTAAAAACCAAATTATAGAATTATTTTCTCTTTATGTTGTCTCTAGTTACCAACATGATACAATTCATTACTTAAAAGAGATCCATCGTAAGTTTAGAGTTTTGAACCACTACAAAATAGCTACAAAAGGAATATTTAATGGGTATATAGGATTGAATTAGAAGTTTGGACATGGTAGGGATGGGTATAGTGATCGAAGACATGTTTTAGGAATATAATATTGGGGTTTTTCCTATGTGATTTAGGGCTTAAATATGGATCTTTAAGACATGTTATGGGTTTGAGCAGGATTAATTATTTCTTTAGATCCAAATTATTCATAAGAATGATTTAATTAAGAAACCATGTGACCTAAATATGTGTACAAGTAATAATTAAAGATCTAGGACATACTCAAAAATGTGTGAGGCATAAACAAGGAGCTATACTACTTTTAGGTATTTATGTATCTTATTCAAGGATGGTCTTGGAATAATAAGAGATCCATATTTCCTAATTAAAAATATAAAAAGATTAATTGTAAATTTTTATTTAAATAAATGATATACAGATTGTAATTACATAAGTTAACCAGGTTTATTATTTAACTATGTTTTTCATAAATTAATATGGTGAAACATGGTAAAAGTTTTCATATTTGAAGTTGATATATATGCATAGATATGGATTTACATAACGGAAATGAATTTATTTTAATAAGAAAAAAAAAAAAAACATAATTTCTAAAAATGAAAATCTAATTGTTAATAGTTGAAAATTTAATTGTTATTATTGTGGTTTTTTAGATTTTAGGTTTGTCCCAAAAATTTCATAGTTCACACTCATAAAAAATAGAAGATACTCATGATTAATACTGTAATCAATGTGTCTTATTTTTAAAAATATATTTAAATGTGTTAATTATATATATATATATATATAATATTTTGAAAATTTATAATTTTAAAGAAAATATTATATTTTGTTTATTTTATTTTAATATATAATTTATATTTTTAAAATATTATATATATATATATATATATATATATATTTTTTATTTTATTTTAATATATAACTTATACTTTTAAAATATAGATGTTGAGTAATTTTTATTTTTTTTAAGTTTTAGTTTCTGTATGCTAGAGTTTTACACACTCAACTAAATCTCATAACTTATTTTTACATTAGTAGTTACTTTCATATATGTTTGTGTATTCCAACATTATTTATAAAATAGGCTCAATTGTTCCGGAGGGAAGGTAGAAGATCGAGCTATGCCAAGAGTGTTGATGCTGCTAGTCTTCTGTTTGTCGATGCCGGTACTTGATACAGGTTTCAGTCCAGGTGTCGATCCAAGTGTTGATATACTTGATGCTTAGCTTTCTTTCTACTTGATTTTTTCTCATGTCCCAATATGAGTTGACATCTAATAAGTTTTTTTCTACTTATGTATTTTTTTTTACATTCTTTTATATGTATAAAATATTACATCAATATGTTCCCGAGGTGTAGGATAGTCGGTAACAAAGTGTGTTGTTAAGCCACTCCGTGATGTTAACCTGCGGGGACAAAAAATCCAACCATGTTAAGGGTTGGTGTGGCTCAGGCTCGTGATCCCCGTAGCCAACAGGTCTCGCACAAATTAACAAACAAAAAAATATATATATTACATCAATATAAAGACACATTCTTATATATGAAAACTATAATTTTTATATGGTTATAAAAAAATTTCATTTGAATTTTCTATATATATATATATTATCATTTTCTATTATTTAAAAATGAGAATTTCAAAATTGTTAAATGATTTTTAATTTTATAAAGTTTCATTATCATGAATATAGTTATCATGAGATCATGTATATGAAAATCATTTTACAAGCATAATTTTATTTGAAAAATGAAAAATATTATTACCTATATGACTTGTTGAAGTACATATATGGATCTACAACATAAAAATCTAATAATCTCATATAAGTATCTACAACTTTGACAATTGAATTTAACTCAGATATTTAGAGAAAACAAATGTAATTTCTTTATTAAATATATACATAATAAATTATGAAATTAATTAGATAAAATAATTAGGGGGAAATGGGAGGAGCACCAGGTAGCCTGTGCAAAATTGAGTCGTTTATTTTAAAAAGAAAATTAAAAAATAGGTTTTTGCATGAGAGGGTGAAGTGTCAATTAGGAATTTGCATGAGAAGGTGAGGTATTAACTAGGAAAGGTTCTATAAATATAAGGGGAAAACCATGGAAAGAGCATGAAGAAAAGGGAGAGAGTGAAATGCTACCAAAAGTTCTAATGAAAGAATACTTGATTTAATCATGAAGTGGTGTTGTATTGTTTAGGGTTCTCAGTAAAAAAGAAGTTGTGAGGCAAGTCCATGCAGTTTGGGGGTTTTAGGGGAGAAGCTTTCAGTAAAAAATAAGTTGTCCTACTCCATGCAACTTGGGGATTTTAGGGGAGAGAGTTAAGAAGGAAATTGAAGCTTGTGTCAAGTAACTAAGCCATAAATCCACACTGATATAATTTTTTTTTAATGTTTTAGATTTTGTATTATGAAATTATATAAATCCAAAACTAAAACTAGGTCAAAATTCTAATAAGAGTGTGAATTTGAGAGTTTTTTTATGAAGTATGTAAATATGGTTTATATTTAGCTATATAATTCATTGGGAGACTAATATGTGGATGAGGTGATTACATGCTCATTTTTTTTAACATGGAAAAATAGCATAATCCCTTTTTATATTCAAGAAAAGAAAATAGCATAGAGCATTATGGGTTTTTGAGTTGAGCAGGTGCAAAGAACATAATGGGATTTTGAGTTGAGTCAAGTTGCACTGAGGGTATTTCTTTTATTTTCTATTTTCTCTATTTTTATTCTAGATTGTTGTTATCACTATGTGGATGGTTATTTCTCTGTTAAGTTGAGAAAAAACATGAAAAATGTAAATTATTTGATAGATGCACTTGTGTTGTTCTTCTTTTAAGGTGATGAATCTATTTTAGATGGGGAATATGTTTATTTTTGTTAACTTTGCTTCAACTATTATGATGTGTTGTAGGTATTAAGTATTTTTATCTTTGTTTAAATAATCGTTTTGGTTTAATCTTCAACATCACTTTGTGAATGGTTATTTTTCTAGTAAGCTCAGAAAAACATGAAAAATGTACATTATTTGATAGATGCACTTGTGTTGTGTCTGTTTTAAGGTCTTGAATCTGTTTTATAGGCATAATATGCTTGTTAACTTTTATTCAGGTATTGTGATGTGTTTAGGTGTTGAATATGTTTATCTTTGTTTAAATAAGTATTGTGATGTGCTTAGGTATTAAATATTTTTATCTTTTTTAAATAATAACTTTGGTTTAATCTTCACCATCTCTTCTCCAACTCAATATTCATCTTATGATGTGTTTTTTTAAACGTCTATAACCTATTTTACACATGTAATGTGTTTGTTAACTTTGCTTTAGGTATTATGATGTGTTTTACTTATTAAATATTTGTATCTTAATTTAAAAAATCATTTTTCTTTAATCTTCACCATCACTCTGTGAATGATTATTTCTCTATTAAGTTGAGAAAAAAATGAAAAATGTGCATTATTTGATAGACGTTGTGTTGTGGTTGTTTTAAGGTCTATTTTACATCCTTAATATGTTTGTTAATTTTTATTCAGGTATTTAAATTTTATTAGATATTGTGATCGTTTAGGTATTGAATATTTTTATCTTTGTTTAAATAAGTATTGTGATGTGTTTAGGTATTGAATATTTTTGTCTTTTTTAAATAATCATTTTGGTTTTGTGAATAGTTATTTCTCTCTTAACTTTAGAAAAACATGAAAATGTGCATTATTTGATATATGCACTTGTCTTGTCTATTTTAAGGTCTGGAATCTGTTTTACATGCGTAATATGTTTGTTAATTTTTATTTATTGTGATGTGTTAGTGTTTAAGTATTGAATATTTTTCTCTTTGTTTAAATAAGTAATTTTTCTTTTTTTAAAGTAAAAAGGCGAATCCTGTTATATTAAAACTTCAAAAAGAAAATACACCATGACAGACAGGTACCCTGCTTGGAGGAAACCAGGGTACATGTCCATTTTCATCAACAGTTTAGTAAGGCCTATGCTAACGCTAACGAGGATATTAACTAAAAGAGATACAGCTCTGAGAAACATCAAAAGAAAGGGAGTTGGAGACAATGTTGAACAGAAGAGCCTATCCACTGGAGTCCTTGTAGTCATCCATCACCTTGCCGCTACTGAAAGGAATGGCATAGAGCTGAGTGTAGGTGGGGCATTTTCATCTTAGTGTATCACTGGAGTAAGCTGCGTACAGCATGTCCAAGTGTTGGCTAACGCGGAAAACCCTGAAGATTTGGTCGCCCACCATACTGCGGACCTCGAAGATCAAGTTCAGGTGCAGGAGTGGTGGCGGGGGTGGCAACTTTTGTTTAGCATCCATCTCTTGGTGACCATGCTGCTTCCTCTGCTGCTGTGAATCGATGTTGCTTTCCGACAGCTCCTCCTCTACCAAGAAGGTGGCAAATTCCTCAGTGGGAGCATCGTTGGGACCATGTGCTTCTCTCGAGATGGGTACTGGTGTTGCTGCTTCAATGCACGTCGGGGGGTTCCATTTATCCAAAACTGTAAACATTCAACTTTCAGAGAAGTCTGGGGGAACTTCCATGGTCAGAATTTCCTCGACATAAGTTCTCGGGGGCGAGTTTATTGCTGTGGTCTCCCTGCGTCTTTTTCTCTTAGCCAAAACTAGAGCCTATTCAAACCGCTTATGTCTTTTCCTCCTGGAGTCAGTCGCATACCATCCTTCTCCTCTGCAGTGTCTTCCTCTAGCTCGTGGCATAGTGAGAATGAGGACCAATGCCAGGATGTCTCCTACGCTCCTATTCATGCTCGGCTCTATGAGCTGTGAATACATCCTATGGGTTCCGAAAAGGCAAATAGTAGCATAAACGGTGGCTGCAGCGATTAAAGCCAAGAGCTTAATGCTCTAGTTGGCCAACCTGTTCTCACACGTGAGAGGCCCCATCAATAGACGGAGGCCGATAGAGGTGAGAGCCCTCATAACTGGGGATGGTGTGAGGGCGGTTGGCCATCATAAATGGCCTCTCCTTATGCCCCTTCTTTTCTACATGGCACCCCATCCGGGGGTTGTTTAAATAAGTATTGAGTTGTATTTAGGTATTGAATATTTTTATTTTTTTTAAATAATTTTTTTGGTTTGATATTCATCATCTCTTTTATAAGAAACCAACTAAATATAGGTATTAATTTTATTTTTGTTTTTTTTAAATGTTTAAAATCTATTTTACACATGTAATATGTTTGTTAACTTTGCTTAAGATATTATAATGTGTTTTAGGTATTAATTTTTTTTTTTTATCTTTGTTTAAATAATCATTTTTTTTTAATATTCACAATGTCTTATATTTTCAATAATCTCAATAAAAGACCACCTTAATATTAAGTATTAATTTTATACTGTAACTTTATTTAATCATTTCTTTGTTTAAAACTAGTTTGTAACTTCATGGGTTTTAGTTATAATCATTTCTTTGTTTAAAACTAGTTTGTCACTTCATGGGTTTTAAAAGTAGTTTAACTTACCTCTTTTATATATTGAGTTATTGCTTTTATTTTCTTCTTATATACTAAAGACATAAAAACTGAATAATATTTTAAATTTAGATATTATCCTCTCCTTATAAATTTTTCTTTACCTTGAAGTGATTTCTTCCTTTTATTTTAACATTAATTTAGCCTCCATATCTTAGTGTTACTGACTATCTATTTAAATTATATTCTGTTAATACATTTTTCTTATTTAAATTGTATTTTGTTAATACATTTTTCTTTAATTATTCATCTCTCTCTATATAACATTTTTTTATTATTTATACTAACACTACATTTTATGTATATATAAAACATCTTTTATTATTTATTTATAATAATAATGACACTTTTTATGGTATAAATTTGACGTTCTTTTAAATAAAGAGGGACGAAGAGGGTGACCCATATCCATGAGTATTAGTCGCAACTGACCAATATTTTTCATGATTTGAATAGTCCATTTAGAACTCATTGCATCGGGTGATGCTCACAGGGGTGAAGAAATGGGATTGAAACTAGTGAAATGAATCTCATAGCATCAATCATCACTTTCGGCGCTTGCACCCAGTAACTAGGACTTCCCAAGTGGTCACCCATCCCAAGACGCCTCTGGCTCAAGCACGTTTAACTGTGGAGTTTTCCCCACAATCAATCCCACTTAGCTCACCACTCCATTTGAAAAACCTTAGCAAGTATTGTGCCTTATGAACTATCGAGTTAGAGATCCCTTCACTCTTATTATTTAAGCATAGAGGGCCTTCTGTAGTGCAACATATTAGATATCATTTTCGGGATTAACTGTGTAGTGTAAGTCATTAATCTATGACCCATATCCATGAGTATTAGTCGCAATTGACCAATAACTTTCATGATTTGAATAGTCCACTTAGCACTCATTGCATTGGGTGATGCTCATAGGGGTGAAGAAATGGGATTGAAACCAGTGAAATGAATCACATATCATCAATCATCACTTTCAGGGCTTGCACCCAGTAACCAGGTGGTCACCCATCCCAAGATGTCTCTAGCTCAACCACGCTTAACTGTGGAGTTTTCCCCACAATCAAGCCCACTTAGCTTGCTACTCCATTTGCAAAACCTTAGCTAGTATTGTGCCTTATGAACTATCCAGTTAGAGCTCCCTTCACTCTTATTATTTAAGCATAGAGGGGCTTCTGCAGTGCAACATATTAGATATCATTTTCGGGATTAACTACGTAGTGTAAGTCATTAATCTATGACCCATATCCATGAGTGTTAGTCGCAACTGACCAATAATTTTCATGATTTGAATAGTCCGCTTAGCACTCATTGCATTGGGTGATGCTCACAAGGGTGAAGAAAAGGGATTGAAACCAACAAAATAAATCATATAACCTCAATCATCATAGCAAAATGTAATTAATTATCTGCTTTTATTTTTGTTGGAAGGATACTCGAGTGGACTAACTTCATATTTATCTGATATAATATATTGATGAAGTAGTGACGTGTAATTATTTACCATAAGTGTTTTTGGTGGCCAAAAGTGACCCATTCAATGACATTGGCCACTCACACATTAAGTTTATATATTTACTGGCATGAAAAAGTTTTGATGATCGGCCCCTATTAGTTTTAGTGATTTTAATTTTTAGGTTAAAGTTTTGTTTTATACAAAAGCTTATTGATGCAGAAAAAACTTTGGTGGAAAACCCTAATATATAACAACACTGAAAAAACTATAATGGGTTGGGTGAATCAATTTTTATTATTGTTGGATACGATTAAGTTTTTATGGTGTATATAGTTTTTATGGATCGAAAAAAGCCATAATATTATGGGGTTTTCCTGTTATTTAGAGTTAAATATGGATCTTTTGGACATGTTATGGGTTTGAGTGGGATTAATTATTTTTTTAGATCCAAATTATCATAATAATGACTTAATTAAAAAATTATGTGACCTAAATATGTGTACAAGTAATAATTAAAGATCTAGGATATATTAAAAAATGTATGAGACGTAAACAAGGAGTTATACTATTTTTAGGTATTTATGTATCTTATTCAAAGATGGTCTTGGAATAACAAGAGATCCATATTTCCTAATTAAAAATATAGAAGGACTAATTGTAGATTTATATTTAAATAAATGATGTACACATTGTAATTACATAAGTTAACCAGATTTATTATTTAACTATGTTTTTCATAAATTAATATGGTGAAACATGGTAAAAGTTTTCATATTTGAAGTTGTATATATGTGCATAGATGTGGATTTACAAAATGGAAATGAGTTTATTTTAATAAGAAAAAAAAAAACACAATTTCTAAAAATAAAAATCTAATTGTTAGTAGTTGAAAATTTAATTGTTAATATTGTGGTTTTTTAGATTTTAGATTTTTCTCAAAAATTTCATGGTTCACACTGGTATAAAATGAAGGATACTCTTGGTTCATACTGTAGTCAATGTGTTTTATTTTTAAAAATATATTTAAATGTTTATATATATAGATAGATAGATAGATAGATTGGTTGGTTATATGTTCTAAATTTACAATTTTAAAGGAAATATTATGTTTTCTTTGTTTTATTTTAATATATAACTTATACTTTTAAAATATAGATGTCTAGTATTTTTATTGTAAGTTTTAGTTTAAGTATGCTACACTATTAGCACAGTAGTTAAATAGTTGTTGTTGAACGTCGAAAGGCTGAAAAGATGAAACAATTCCTTAAAAGAATATATTAAATTTTATTATTGATTAACAAATAAATTGTTGCGCTTCATTTATCTGGTGTTAATATTTTAATTTTTGTTAATCACTTACCTGGCAATCAGTTAGCTATCAATGTATTTTTTAAATATGATTAGGTAAATGTAAAAAACTAAACACGTCTTTATAACAGCTAGGAAGTTAATGATTGAAATCAGCCATTTATTTTCTATGACTACTAAGAATATTCCAGCCATATTTAATCATGTCCATAGAAAACTTATCAAGCACTAAACTCCTATTAAATCTACCCATTGTCAATAAGTGTATGCCTTTCAACTTAACTAGATAAAATTTTACACACTCAGCTAAATCTCATAATTTATTTTTAATCTCATAACTCATTTTTACAATAATAGTTACTTTCATATATATTTGTGTATTCAAACATTATTTATAAAATCCGTAGGGAAGGTAGCAGATCAAACTATGCCGGGAGTGTCGATGCTGCTAGTCTTCTGGTTGTCGATGCCCGTACTTATACAGGTTTCAATCCAGGTGTCGATCCAAGTGTTGATTTTCTCTCACGTCCCAATACGAGTTGACATCTAATAAGTTTTTTTCAACCTATATGTATATATATATATTTTACATTTTTCTATATGTACAAAATATTACATCAATATAAACACACATATTATATTTAATAGATAATATTATATCAATATAAACATATATTATATTTAATAGATAACATTTCAATTTTATGAAAATTACTTTTTTATATGTTCATAAAAAAATTTCATAAATAGTTTAGGATGTTAATTGAAAAAATTTCATTTAGGATGCTAATTGAATTTTCTATATATATTTTATCGTTTTCCATTATCTAAAAATGAGGTGTAAATATATTTCAAAATTGTCCTTTTATATTTAAGGATTTCTAATTTTTTAAATTTTCATTATTATAAATATAGTTATCATGAGAACATGTATATGAAAGTCATTTGACAAGCATAATTTTATTTGAAAAATGAAAAATATTGGTACTTATATCACTTGTTGAAGTACATATATGAATCTACAACATAAAAACCTAATAATCTCATATATAATATATAAGTATCTACAACTTTGACAATTGGATTTAACTTGGTTACTTAGGAAAAACAAGTGTTATTTATTTATTAAATATATACATAATAATTTATAAAGTCAATTAGATAAAATATTTAGGGGGGAAATGGAAGGGGCACCAAGTAGCCTATGCAAAATTGAATATTTTATTTAAAAAAAAAAATTAAAAAATGGATTTTTGCATGAGAAGATGAGGTGTCAATTAGGAATTTGCATGAGAAAGTGAGGTGTTAACTAGGAAAATTTCTATAAATAGAAGGGAAAAACATGGAAGGAGTATGAAGAAAAGGGAGACAGTGAAATACTACCCAAAATTCTAATGAAAGAAAACTTAGTTGAATCAGGAAGTGGTATTGTATTGTTTAGGGTTCTCATTAAAAAAGAAGTCATGAGGCAAGTCCATAATTATATAAATCTAAAACTAAAACTAGGTCATAATTCTAAATAAGAGTGAATTTGAGAGTTTTTTGTGGAAAAAGTGAATATGGTTTAGATTTAGCTATATAATTCATTGGGAGACTAATATGTGGCTGAGGTGATTACAGACTTATTTTTTTTAACATTGAAAAATAACATAACCGCTTTTTATATTCAACTAAGGAAAGAAAAAAGAACAAAGCATTATGGGTTTTTGAGTTGAGTAAGTGCAAAGAGCATAATGAGATTTTTGTTGGGTATGTGTTATATTCTTTGCATGTGTGTGTGTGGGAGCATCAGATATGACAATTGTGTCTAATAATCCCTCTCACTAGTGCTTTGTTTGTGCCGTGTGCGCTAGCACTTTCGTAGGGGGGTCTCACTAGGGGGAATTTGTTTTTGGACGGTTTTTGCTATTTTTAGCTGATTTTGCTATTTTAAGTGGTTTTGTCAATTAATCCCAGATTAAGGGATTAGGGTTTTGGCATCTACGAAATACCTAAAAACATTGTATATATTGTATGGTGAATGGTGAAATTTGATATAATGAATATAAGAAAGGCTTTCAGGTGGAGAGTTTCCGGTATAAAATCTCTGTGTACTCTATGTATGAGTCATTGATTAATTTCTATCTCTCTTAAGAATCTATATGCATTGCTTTACTTAGAGGTTTAAAACTTACAATTTTGAGTTGAGTCAAGTTGCACCGAGGGTATTTCGTTTATTTTCTATTTTCTCTATTTTTTTTCTAGATTGTTGTTATCACTATGTGGATGGTTATTTCTTTGTTAAGTTGAGAAAAACATGAAAAATGTTCATTATTTGATAGATGCACTTGTGTTGTTTTTCTTTTAAGTTGCGGAATCTATTTTACATGGGGAATATGTTTATTTTTGTTAACTTTGCTTCAACTATTATGATGTGTTTTAGGTATTAAATATTTTTATCTTTGTTTAAATAATCATTTTGGATTAATCTTCAACATCACTCTATGAATGGTTATTTCTTTGGTAAGTTGAGAAAAAGAGGAAAAATGTGTGTTATTAGATAGATGCACTTGTGTTGTGTTTGTTTTAAGGTCTTGAATCTATTTTATAGGCGCAATATATTTGTTAACTTTTATTCAGGTATTGTGATGTGTTTAGGTATTGATTATGTTTATCTTTGTTTAAATAAGTATTGTGATGTGTTTAGGTATCAAATATTTTTATCTTTTTTAAATAATCATTTTGGTTTAATATTCACCATCTCTTCTCCAGCCAGTATTAATTTTATGATGTGTTTTTTTAAATGTATATAATCTATTTTACACATATAATGTGTTTTTTAACTTTTTTTAAGGTATTATGATGTGTTTTAGTTATTAAATATTTTTATCTTTGTTTAAAAAAACATTTTTCTTTAAACTTCACCATCACTCTTTAAATGATTATTTCTCTATTAAGTTGAGAAAAACATGAAAAATGTGCATTATTTTTATATATGCACTTGTGTTGTGTTTGTTTTAAGGTTTGGAATCTATTTTACATCCTTAATATGTTTGTTAATTTTTAATTTAGGTATTTAAATTTTATTGAGATATTGTGATATGTTTAGGAATTGAATATTTTTATCTTTGTTTTAATAAGTATTGTGATGTGTTTAGGTATTGAATATTTTTATCTTTTTTAAATAATCATTTTTCTTTAATATTCACCATATCCTTTATATGAAACCAACTCCTTATTAGGTATTAATCTTATGTTGTGTTCTTTTAAATATGTGGAATCTATTTTCTACACATAATGTGTTTATTAACATTGCTTCAAGTATTGTGATGTGGTTTAGATATTAAATATTTTTATCTTCATTTAAATAATCAGTTTTCTTTAATCTTCACCTTCACTCTATGAATAGTTATTTCTCTCTTACGTTTAGGAAAACATGAAAAATGTGCATTATTTGATAGATGCACTTGTGTTGTCTATTTTAAGGTTGTGTTGTGCCTATTTTAAGGTTTGGAGTCTCTTTTACATGCCTAATATGTTTGTTAATTTTTATTTACTTATTGTGATGTGTTTAGGTATTGAATATTTTTATCCTTTTTAAATAATTTTTTTGGTTTAATCTTCACCATCTCTTTTATAAGAAACAAACTAGATATAGATATTAATTTTATGTTGTGCTCTTTTAAATGTCTTAAATCTATTTTACACATGTAATATGTTTATTAACTTTGCTTGAAATATTATGATGTGTTTTAGATATTAATTTTTTTATCTATTTAAATAATAATTTTGATTTAATATTCACAATCTCTTATATTCTCAATAATCATTCTCAATCATCTCAATAAGATACCATGGGATATTAGGTATTAATTCTATACTATGATTTTATTTAAACATTTCTTTGCTTAAAACTAGTTTGTCACTTTATGGAAAGCAGTTTAACTTACCTTTTTATATATTCAGTTATTGATTTTATTTTCTCCTATATATACTAAAGACATAAAAATTGAGAAATATTTTAGGTTGGAGTATTATCCTATCATTGTCCTTATAAATTTCTTTACCTTAAGTGATTTCTTCTTATTTTAACATTAATTTAATCTTAATATTTTAGGTTTTTTTTTATACTGATACTATTTAAATAGATATTAATACATTTTTCTTTAATTATTCATCTCATCTCTTTATATATATATATATATATAACATCTTTTATTATTTATATTAACACTGAAAATTTTATATATATATAAAACATCTTTTATTATTTATAATAACAATGACACTTTTTTATGGTATAAATTTGGCCCCTCCTCTAAATAAAGAGGGACAACGAGGAGTGTATCATAACCTTTTACTTATATATCGCAGGATTTGTAAACTACAGTTACATCGCACTTCGGCATATATTTATCTAATTAATTATCTCCTTTTACTTTTATTTTTGTTGGGAGTGGAGTAACTTCATATTTATCTAATATATTGATGAAATAGTGACGTGCAATTATTTAATATAAGTATTTTTGGTGGCGAAAAGTGGCCCACTCAATGACATTGGCCACTCACGGATTAAGTTTAAATATTTACCGGCATGAAAAGGTTTTGATGATCGGCCAGTATTAGTTTTAGTTAGTTTTAGTGATTTTAATTTTTAGGTTGAAGTTTTGTTTTATGTAAAAGCATATTGATGCCGACAACACTTTGGTGGCAAACCCTAATATATTGATTCACATGCTTTCACAGCCAACTAATTACACATACCCACGCCCGTGGCCGACAATGTAGAAACTCTTCGTTCACATCCTGCTAATTACAGCTTTTTCCGTGCCAATTGCAAACAAGAACTCTCGCAGCAAATCTCGCAACAAGAACTCTCGCAAATCTCGAAGCTTTACTATTGCTCTTTCCGTCATTTATTAATGGTTTTCAATTCAGTTAACTTTCGTTATTTCTTTTAATGTCTAATGCCATTCGGCGGTCAGCAGTTGTGAGTGGATTAATGGCTAGAAACATGATAAATTAAACAATCAAATAACTAGTTCAGAGTACTTTGATTATGAAGTTAGATAATTACTATGGAAATTTTATTTAAAATATTTAAACTTGAGTAAATATCAGTATTAATATATATTTATAAAACTCAAAGGTTAATACAAATGTATGGAAATTTTATTTAAAATATTTAAACTTGAGTAAATATCAGTATTAATATATATGTATAAAACTCAAAGGTTAATACAAATGGTATGTGAAATTTGTTCCATAGTATGAAACAATAAAAAATACCTTTTAATTAAGTTATTTTTTTATAAATAAATAAATGAAATTGTAGTTGGGGTATAAAATAGTTGATCATGAATAATAATATTAATGCTTCCATTTAAACCACAAATAGTATTAATATATATGTATAAAACTCAAAGGTTAATACAAATGGTATGTGAAATTTGTTCCATAGTATGAAACAATAAAAAATACCTTTTAATTAAGTTATTTTTTTATAAATAAATAAATGAAATTGTAATTGGGGTATAAAATAGTTGATCATGAATAATAATATTAATGCTTCCATTTAAACCACAAATACACTTGGAATCTATAAATAACAATATTTTAAATTTACACAAAATCATATAATGTTCCTAAATATATGGATCTCTGCTTACAAACTTGAAACTATTACAACAATTTTACCAAAGCCAAAATTATGTTCAATTTCTTTTTAATTGTGTAGATTTGATCAGTATTTCCATGTTTAGTTTAGTCTTAGAATTAAGATAAAAATGAAATTGGATTTTATTACTGACATCATATGTATTTATAAGTTACATATATTTATACGTTAAAGGTAAGTTTCCTCAAAATGTTTGCTTGAGAAAGGTTTATGTATTATTTTTAAATAAAAAATTTAAGTTTTTTACATCATCACAAGTCTTTATAAATTAAAGATAAATTTCTTCATAAGTTTTTATAAATTTAAGATTAATGTTGTTTGTTTGATCGAGGAAAGATTTATTTATTATTTTTAAACATATTTTATGTTAATTTTTTTTTTATTTCTCCATAATGTAAGACTAATTTCTTGAATTAGTGTTCAAATGACCCATATGAAGAGACGGATATGAGAACTCCGGTTACAGTTTTCCAGAGCTCTTGGTAACGGAATGGTGTCGAATCTCCTACTCTGATGGACAGGTGGAGAATAACGGTCTTGGGGAAACCGGTCCTCTCTCTGCCCATAAAAGAACCTTCAGAATACCCATCCTCACGGATCTGAAAATGCGTATGGTAGCAGGGTAAGAGAGAGAAACTCGATTTCCGTTCTATGCAGAGGGTTCCAGCAGAGGTTTCTGTGCAGAGTCGATTTCCGTTCTGTGCAGAGGGTTCCAGCAGAGGGTTCTGTGCAGACTCAATTTTTGTTCTATGCAGAGGGTTCCAGCAGAGGGTTCTGTGCAAACTCGATTTCCGTTTCTGTGCAAGAGGGCTCGTAGCAAGAGGAACAAAGGGTTCGGATAGCAAATGGATCCAGGTATTAGTTCAATTAAATTTTGTTGTAATATAGACCAGGTTGAAAACTAGAAAGTTCTAGGTCCTGCAAATAACAAACAGACATTTAGTTTGTATGAAGAAAAACATCTAACATGTGGTATCAGAGCCTGCGTGGAGAACTTTCTATATTTCTGAATGCATATATATTTCTAAATTTATATAAGTTCCTTGAATGCATTTGATAGACTAGGTTGAAGCCACTGTATGAATTTAGGGTATACAGTGTGCAAATCATAGACAGAATATTTTATGTTACTCTGTTATATTGAACACTTTCTTTTGCTATAAGTATGATAACAGAATGTTTTCTGTTACTCTGTTTAAACACATTGTTGTTGAATCAACATGCAGAGTTGTTACATTGATTTAAGGTCTATATTAAGACACGGTTTGGTAGCCACCAAAGTGGTCCAACCGGAAAGACTCATAGATATTAAGTCAAATTGTCGAAATTTAGTACTTGTTTCCCCTGGTATTAAAATAGTAACTCTGCAAATCGCAATTATTTAGTCACAAGAATATTAGGTTGGCCCAAAGGTGCACCAAATTCTTGAAAGATTATTTAATTGGAGTAGGATGATTGATGGGTATTCACAATTGAGACTAGTATGGATACTCAAAGGTAACATACCTACTTAGTTGTGAATGTTTTATCACTCAGTCCTATTAGGTGAAAGGAACTCACCATAATTGTTAAATAGTTTGCCATAAGATTAGCCCAAAGGTAGGTCACGGTAATACTATTCACTATTGTTTAAACCATGATTTTCAAATTGCTTATAACTCTTAACATTAATGTCACATAGCATGTATTTGTGATTGCAGTATCAGTTCCTATGTCACTGCATTCGCATGCCTCTTCTATCCCGATCTTAAATGGAATGAATTTTCAGATTGGAAAGAACAGGTTCAGTTTCACCTTGGTGTTATGGATCTAGATGTAGCACTTGAATCTGAAAAACCATCTGCTATTACTAGTAACAGGAGTGCAGAAGAAAAATCTACATTCAAAGCATGGGAAGATCGAATAGACTGAGCCTTAAGTTCATGCGAATGACTATGGCAAACAACATTAAGTCAACTCTTCCTACTACTAAAAATGCTAAAGAATTCCTGAAATCTGTGGAAGAACGTTTTAGAACTACAGACAAGTCTCTTGCTGGGACACTGATGGCTAAGATTACCACCATGAAGTTTGATGGTACATGTGGAATGCATGAGCATGTCATTGAAATGACAAACTTGGCTACTCAATTAAAGACTCTTGAGATGAATGTGGATGAGTTCTTCCTTGTACAATTCATTTTAAACTCCTTGCCTCCTCAGTATGGGC
>ML802054.1:108477-123653 GCA_009831015.1 Picea engelmannii
GGTTTCCTTGCGAGACCTTAGAGCGGCCAACGGAGCCGTTAAACTCGTCAGGGTGGTCCATACCAAACGGCTTGGGTTATTTAGACAACCCCGGACCGGTTCCACTCTCCCAGTTGACGGACGGTCATTTTTGCCCGTCAACAGTGGGTGATACAAGGTAGTTAAAATTGGTGAATAAGTTAGTTGGATCGGGCCTGCAATAACTTTGATCATAATCTATCAAGATCAATGGCCTGGGGTTTTAGGAATATAATATTGGGGTTTTTCCTCTGTGATTTAGGGCCTAAATATGGATCCTTAGGGCATGTTATGGGTTTGTGTGTGATTAATTATATCTTTAGATCCAAACTATTCATAAGAATGACCTAATTAAGGAACCATGTGGCCTAAATATGTGTACAAGTAATAATTAAAGATATAGGACATACTCAAATATGTGTGAGGCATAAACAAGGAGCTATACTACTTTTTGTATTTATGTATCTTACTCGGGGATGGTTGGAATAATAAGGCATCCATATTTCCTAATTAAGAATATAAAAGAACTAATTGTAGATTTATATTTAAACAAAATATTTACACATTGTAATTAAGACTATGCAAATCTTAATTACATAAGTTAACCATGTTTATTATTTAACTATGTTTTTCATAAATTAATATGTGAAACATGGTAAAAGGATTCATATTTGAAGTTGTACATATGTGCATCCTAGTGGATTTACATAATAGAAATAAGTTTATCTTAATAAGAAGAAAAAAAATAGTTTCTAAAAATGAAAATCTAATTGTTAATAGTTGAAAATTTAGTTGTTAGTACTTCTGGTTTCTTATATTTTAGGTTTTTTTCAAAGAATCTCATGGTTCATACTCATATAAAGTATAGGATACTCCTAGTTCATATTAATATACTAATCAATGTGTATTATTTTTAAGGATATGTTTAAATGTGTCTATATATATTAATATTACATATTCCAAATTTATAATTTTAGAAGAAATATTATGGTTTTTTTTGTTTTATTTTAATATATAATATATTTTAGCTAGATGTTAGTATTTTTTTTTATAAATTTTAGTTTCCATATCCTGCATTACTATGGAGTCTTATACACTCAATTAAATTCCATAGCTTATTTTTATATTAGTAGTTAAGTTCATATATGTTTGTGTATTTCAACATTATTTATAAAATAGTATAAGTTTTTTTCTACTTATGTACTTTTTTTTACATTCTTTTATATGTACAAAATATTACATCGTTATAAACACACATTATATTTAACAAGAAAACATTTCAATCTTAAAAAATTATATTTTTATATAATCATACAAAATTTCTATAAATAGTTTATAATGCTAATTGAATTATCTATATATATTTTATCATTTTCCATTATCTAAAAATGAATTATATATATACTTCAAAATTGTCCACCCATATTTAAGAATTTCAAATTTTTTAAATTTCTATTATCATGAATATATTTTTCATAAAAATACATTTATGGAAACCATTTTACAAGTATAATTTTATGTGAAAAATGAAAATCATTGCCACCTATATCACTTGTTGAAGTACATATATGTATCAACAACTTAAAAACCTAATAATCTTATAAGTATCTGCAACTTTTTCAATTGGATTTAACTTGGATACTTAGGGCACAATTTTTTTTTATCTCTTTATTAAATATATACATAATAGATTATGAAATCAATTAAATAAAATAATTAGGGTAATAATCTCATATAAGTATCTACAAAATTTTCAATTAAATTTAACTTGGATACTTAGGAGAAAAAAAATGTTATCTCTTTATTAAATATATACATAATAAATTATGAAATCAATTAAATAAAATAATTAGGGCAAATGGGAGGACCATGAGGTAGCTTATGCAAAATTGAGTATTTTATTTAAAAAAAAAAATTTAAAAATAGGGTTTTGCATGAGAGGGTGAGGTATCAACTAGGAATTTGCATGAAAGGGTGAGGTGTCAACTAGGAAAAGTTTTATAAATAGAAGGGAAAACCATGGAAGGGTGAGGAAGAAAAGGGAGATAGTGGAATGCTACCAAAAATTCTAATGAAACAAGACTGATCCCGAAGTGGTATTCTATTGTTTAGGGATTTCAGTCAACAAGAAGTTGAGAGGTGAGTCCATGGGGGTTTTAAGAGGAGAAGCTTTCTTTTAGAGGTTGGGACCGAACCTATTGGAATTTGAGAGTTCACATAGGTGAGAAGTAGGAAATTTAAGCTCAAGTCAAGTAACTAAGGCATAAATCCATACAGGTAATTTTGTTTTTGCATGTTTTCAATTTTTGTATTATGAAATTATATAAAACTAAAATTAGCTAAGAATTCTAAATAAGGGTGTAAATTTGAGGGTTTTTTTATATAGTATGTAAATATGGTTTAGATTTAGCTATATAGCTTATTGGAAGACTAATATGTCGTTGAGGTGATTACGTAGAAGACTATTAAGTCGTTGAAGACTAATATGTCGTTGAAGACTATTAAGTAGAGGAAAGCATGAAAAATGTGCATTATTTGATAGATACACTTGTGTTGTGTTTGTTTTAAGGTCTAGAATCTATTTTATATGTTGAATATATTTGATAATTTTTATTCCGGTATTGTGATGTGTTTAGGTATTGAATATTTTTGTATTTTTTAAATCATCATTTTGGTTTAATATTTACCATCTCTTCTGTAAGAAACCGTTCTGTTTTTTTAAGTTCTAGAATCTATTTTACACATGTAATATGTTTGTGTGGTAAAATTTGAAGGTTTTTTTATGGAGTATCTAAATATGGTTTAGATTTAGCTATATAGTTCATTAGGAGACTAATATGTGGCTGAGGTGATTACAGACTCATTTTTTTTAACACTGAAAAATACCATAAGAGGGTTATCAGTTTTTTAGTTGAGTAAGTGCAAAGAGCATGATTGGTTTTTCAGTTGACTCAAGCTGCACTAAGCAGATTTCTTTTCTTTTCTCCATTTTTATTTTTTCTAGATTGTTGTTATCATTATGTGGATGGTTATTTCTCTGTTAAGTTGAGAAAAACATGAAAAATGTGCATTATTTGATAGATTCACTTGTGTTGTGTTTGTTTTAAGGTGAATCTATTTTATCTACGGAATATGTTTGTTAATTTTTATTCTTATTGTGTTTAGATATCTAATATTTTTATCTTTTTTAAATAATCATTTTGGTTTAATCTTTACAACCTCTTTTGTAAGAAGACAAATGTCTATTAATTTTGCTTCCACTATTATCATGTGTTTGAGGTATTAAATATTTTTATGGTTATGGTTATTTCTCTGGTAAGTTGAGAAAAATATCAAAAATGTGCTTTATTTGATAGATGCACTTGTGTTGTGTCTATTTTAAGTTCTGGAATCTATTTTACAGGCTTAATATGTTTGTTAACTTTTATTTAGGTATTATGATGTGTTTAGGTATTGAATGTTTTTATTTTTTTTAAATAATAATTTTGGTTTAATATTCACCATCGCTTTTGTACGAGACCATCCTATGAGTATTAATCTTATGTTGTGTTTTTTTTTTAATGTCTATAATCTATTTTACATATGTAATGTGTTTGTTAATGTTGCTTCATGTATTGTTGTTATCACTATGTGAATGGTTATTTTCTACTAAGTTGAGAAAAACATTAAAAATGTGCATTATTTGATAGATGCACTAGTGTTGTATATTTAAGGTTTGGAATCTATTTGACATGCTTAATATGTTTGTTAATTTTTATTCCGATATTTAATTTTTATTCGCATATTGTGATGTGTTTAGGTATTGAATATGTGTTTAGGTGTTGAATATTTTATATCTTCTTTAAATAATCATTTTAGATTTTTAAAACATTAAAGATGTGCATTATTTGATAGATGCACTTGTGTTGTATATTTAAGGTTTGGAATCTATTTGACATGCTTAATATGTTTGTTAATTTTTATTTATGTATTTAATTTTTATTCACAATATTGTGATGTGTTTAGGTATTGAATATTTTTATCTTTGTTCAAATAAGTATTGTGATGTGTTTAGGTATTGAATATTTTATATCTTTTTTAAATAATCATTTTGGTTTAATCTTCACCATCTCTTCTATATAAAACCAACTCCATATTAGATATTAATCTTAAGTTCTATTTTTTTAAATATATAAAATCTATTTTGTACACATATAATGGGATTATTAATTTTGTTTCAAGTATTATGATGTATTTTAAATATTAAATATTTTTATCTTTGTTTAAATAATCATTTCCATTTAATCTTAAGAAATCAACTAAGTATCAGATATTAATTTTATGTTATGTTTTTATAATGTCTAAAATCTATTTTAGACATGTAATATGTGTGTTAACTTTATGTTTTCATAATCTCTTATATTCTCAATAAGAGACCACCTGATATTAAGTATTAATCTTATACTATAACTTTATTTAAACTGCGTTTATTTGTCACCTCATGTGTTTTAAGACAATAAATTAAAATAAAATATTAATCTTTAGTATAAAACAAAAAAAAAAATATTTAGAAAAACAATAAAAATAAAATAAAATAAAATAATTCATTATAAATAAATAAAATTGTGGCTAGGGTATAGAATAATTGATCATGAAATATGTACTATGTTATGTGTTCAACTTACTTTGTATTTATGTGTATGTATAAATATTATTATATATAAATTGCATATAAAATATTATGAAATGTTTTAATTTAAAACATAAAAACATTTGGAATTTATAAATAATAATAATTTAAATCTATACAAGGTTATAATGTTTTAAGTATTTCTAAATATATGAATTTATATTTGGAAATTTGAAATTATTATTGCAACAATTTTATCAAGCAAAATTTAATTATTAGTGCAACAATTTTACAAAGTCAAACTTCACTATGTTCAAATATTTTTTATTTTTTAATTGTGTAAATTTGATGAACGTTTTCATGCTTAGTTTTATCTTAAAATTAAGATAAAAATGGAATTGGATCTTATTAGTGGTATCACTTGTATTTATAAGTTAAAGATAAGTTTCTTCAAAATGTTTGATATTGAGAAAAGGTTTATGTATTATTTTCAAATAAAAAAATTACTATTTTTACATCATTATTCTTAAGTCTTTATAAATTAAAGACAAGTTTTTACATAATGTTTGTTTGAGGAAAGGTTTATTTATTATTTTTAAATAAAAAAATTATATTTTTAACTTTTTTTAATTTATTATATAAATAATTTATAATAAAAAATTGATAAAAAATTATTTTAATTATTTTTTTAAAATTATTATTATTGTTATTATTTTCTTTTCCATTTTAAAAAAAATTAAATACATTTTACATTAAAACAATTTTTATTTCTTTATAATATTTTGAATAAAAATAAAAATTAAACAAAACATTATATGATTTGATATCATTTGTATGAAAAAAATTACAAAAAATATATTCATAACATTTTAATGATGAGGTTTTATTGATTGTGAGTAAAAGAGTTTCATATATCTTAAATATTGTTATTATTTAAAAAAAATGTTATGTTATTAAAAACAAACAAAATTAATTTCATAATATGCTTAAGGAATTCAACGGTTCACTTTTAATTTGAAAAAACTTAATCATGATGCAATTTTCTTTATGTTTTGAATTTCTACCAAGTTTTTATTAAATTTGTAAGTCTTTTTATTACATAATAATTTATTCTATGTTTTGTATTTATAAGTTTTGAAAAAAAAAATTAGCAAGAAGTTGAAGTGGAATTTGAATTGGCATATGGTGTCATGTATATCACTAAAACAAGGTGTTACTTAAAATCATATAATCCCTTTACTCTAGTCACACTTATGACAATATGGGATATTGGGTTTTTTGTGAATGATATATACAATACAATCACCATTTTTTTTAGTATGACCTAAAAGTATATTTAATTATCTAATACCTCATCTTCATTGAACCAAAGAAATAGATTAACCACTCAAGATCAAGATTCGAGGCATCTAGTAGAGTGAAAGTCTTCCCCATACAAACCACCAATGAATTATTTTGTTTCACCACCTCAAAATATTGAGATTGTATTGAAATAAACAAGAGAAACTAGAATGGTATCCTTGAGTATTGTAAGATAAACATTGCAATTAAATATATCTATCAATAAAAAACATAAACTCTTAATATAGATGTAAGGAAAAAATGTTGAAATAATTCATTTGATTATAACTTTAATGATTGCTATGGGTGCTACCTACAACATTTATGTCAAGGTCTAAAATAAAATTTAGTAAATTTAAAAGAATTCTATTACTTATTATAAAATCAATGCAATTCTTATTATCATATTCTCTTGATTCAAGCATGATATATTTCTATGTAGTTTAAACTCATGATTAGATATTTATAAAACAATTATAAATTGTGATAGAGCACGTGTTGTTGCTTTTAGAATAAACAATATTACTACAAAATAAATATTGTTAACATTATAACCCGTGTTTATAACTATCATAGTGAAACATGTAGATGGGCTAACCTAAAAAAATCTTGGGATGAGTGTATATGTAAATTTTGTGATAGAAAGGAGGTTGGGGATGAACACAACTTCCTTTTAACATGTCGCAACCTTAAGACATAATTTTATCTAGTTCAACATACACAATTATTCTTAAAGACATTCTAGCATTACAATATACTAAATTCAAATTATTTTTATTTACTTTTAAATTAATTGTTTGTCATTTTTCTTAATATTTGATAAACCAAAATTGGTCTTAGTGGATCATTTTTGTCATCATCTTCTCCATCATTGTCTTCTTCATATTCATTGTTGTTGTCATCCTCCATTTTCATCATCATCATTGTCATTGTCACCATCATCATCCTACTACTTGTTGTCCTCATCAATGTCATTCTCTCCATCATCACCACTACTAATTTCAATGTTATGAATTCATGTTAAAGAAAGATACTTCCTACCATTATTTTCATGAATAGGGCTAGAGTGAGTGTAGTATGATGCCAAAAGTACTAAAAGTTTGACTATTAAAAGGTATAGAAGGTTGCAACCTAATTGACTATTAACAAAGGTATAGAAGGTTGCAACCTTTTTATGAAGCATTACTTAAGGGTATTATAAATACTACAAATATTTATAATATTGACCTCCTCATCATCATTCTCAATATCAGTGTTTCAACTTTCCATTGACATAATGTCTAATTTCAATATTATGTATTCATGTGAAAGGAAGTCATTGCCATTGTTGAATTCAATATTTTCTATTCACATTAAAGAAAGGTTCTTCCTACCATTATACATGAGGATAGATCTTATCCATGATGTTCTCCAAGCTATAATATTGTATGCTAGTCTATACATCATATGCTTGTAGGGTGTACCATCTCATGTACAGGTTAGGCTATACTATTAGTGTGACACACTAATTCTAGTTGAACTATCACCTTAACATTAAGTACCCATACTCACGATTAAGGTAGATGAGATATATCCTCCACCCTACCATTATCTTAATGAAACTAAAGTATAATGCTAAAAATACTAAATATTTGACTTTTAACTCTTAAACAAAAGTAAAGAAGGTCTTGGGTCATTACCTTGTTTCTTTAGATCCAAGGAAGATGAGCTCTTTGCCAATCCAAAACAATTTTACATTATACTCCAAGACCAAAAGGGTGGTTACACCCCATAAACAATACCGACTACCCAGATTACTAGAAGACGAATCATGTGGTATTCATAGTATCTAGCCATCTACACCATACATAATGCCTAAAATAATGTATTGGAATTGCAATTTGACATTTTTTCCAAAAAAAAATAATGTGTAATTTAATCCATAATAATAATAATAATAAACTGAAATTTATATTATTAATTTTTTATTATACAATATAATGATAATTCAAATAATTAATTTAATAAAATAATTAATCAAATATAATTTAATTTATAATTCCAAAATTTTAAATTACATCCAATTCTAGGGTTTCATTTCAATATATGAATTTTAAAATGACAGAATACCAAAATTATAGTGGATTACTCGATTACTCTACGCGCCAATGCATGCATGAAGCTCCAGTTGTCTTTTGTTAAAGAATGTCGCTCCTTGTGGCACTTTATTCATAATTTTACTGCGACAAGACACCCAAAGCAATGGATAATCCTAGTCCCATCTACTTGTCTGCACCACCAATGCATGCATGAAGCACTAGTTGTCTTTTCTTAAAGAGTGTCGCTCTTTACGGCGTGCTATTCTTGCGACACGATATCCAACACAAGATATATTCTTCATTCCCGCCCTTTTGACTGTACCTTCACTCCGTCCAGTTGAATACATATATCTGCCACCGTTTATTAATGGAGACACAACATATTTTCTTCAGTCCCGACCACTTGACTGCACCTTCACTCCCTCTAGTTGAATACATACATATGCCACAGTCCACAATTTCTTAATGGTGACATAACAGATATTCTTCAGTCCCGCCCACTTGACTGCACCTTCACTCCCTCCAATGGAATACATACACCTGCCATCATTCATTAATGTATATTAGGGTTTTGGGGAGGTCTTCAAGTTTCCGAGTCTCTTATGTCCAACACATGTTTTCCCAACTTCAAGGTAGAACAACTTTGTTATACCTATTGCATTCTAAAATTACCAATGATTCGTTGTATGGTTCTCACTTAGTTAGAGAGCAAAAAATCATTAAATAGAATGAAAATAAAGAGGGGAGAACAAATCGGCTAATCAACCTATAATATTGAATGTTGAATACCCAATTGCATGGAAACGATTAGTCCATCATACAAACCATGTGCTTGCATGCCTAAGACACTAAATCAAAGGGATCAAATTGAATACATAATGATGTGACAAAGTCGGGATGGAGTACATACACCCATTTGTTATTCCCCATTTGTCATGAATAAAGCAACATGGATGGGGAGCAAGATCTCTCTCATTTATTTCAATTGATCTTTTATAATAACACAAATAGTTGCCCGTCTAATGCATATATATATCAACTCAAGCACATCCACACAAAACATTAATTACTATGCAGTTTCTAGAGCTATCATTGTTAAAATGGACTTTAATAATGACATTTTCAAAAGTGTTTTTAGAGACTGCATTGTGATTAATGTTTTCTCATCCACACTATACTTCACAATCACAGAATAAATATTATACTTTACAATCATGGAATAAATATTTGATTAGCGTGTTGCTATTGGATTACTGAGAGCTGGGGTGAATTAGTCATAGAGAAATTTAATCATTCTTAACCATAAAATGCAAGTGTTATATCAATGTAGCATTATCATCCAATAGTTGCAAAGTAAATAAACAATCATACACATACATAGTACACAGTGTTTTTAAGTGGAAACCCAAAGTGGGAGAAAACCACATCATCTTTTTTCTTATATGTCTTTAATAATTACATTCAATGGAAGCACCAACTTCCTTTGTTTTCTAGCTACAACTCGAAGGAGGCTCCAACCCCCTAGTTTCTCAGGCTACAACCCGAGGGAAGCTTCAACTCCATTGTGCTTCAAATCCATGCTTCCCTCAAAGAGAAGGGGTCCAAGGGATCCAACATTTGTTATAGCATACATATGATTAACTTTAAGTGGATTCTGACTAAGCGACTTCCTTGTAGCATTGTATCCATGAGGCTACCCTTTGGGTTGTCTTGGATATTTTTAGTTTCAAGAAGGATTCTCATTGTCACATTATTTTGATTATTAAAGTAAGTCACTAATGATGGTGATGGTTTCCACCTCCCCAACTCTTAATAATTTAAAGTCTTGATACATAGGTATGACTTCCACTCCACTCTTTGTGGCTTAACTAAACCCTAAGTGCAGGATGCCACCTCCTATTATGTATTGGAATCAAATATGATCCCTCACATACTTGCCATCCTCAAATTTTCTTTTTATGCCCCATCAAAGAGAATTACCTATTCATTTTGGCTAGATGACCATTGGTCAAATTCTCCTTGTTGAAATGGCCTTGAAAATTATATAATTTGTTAGGTCACTAGGCCACTCATCATGGAGTGCAACCAAATTCCTTCCTTGTTGAAGTATGAGCATTGATATAATGTTTTTCCTTTGACCATAATAACTTCTTCCATTAGGATGTTTGTTGCTCCAACAATTTTATTGGAGTTGTTGTTCATATGTTGTCATTGTGTCAAATATAGCACAAGTGAAAACATGAAAACATAAGTGTGCAGAAGGATCAAAGGTTGAAATAATCAACTGCGAAGAAAATGATAAATGGTGTAGAAGGTATGGCACACATACCAAGGAATTAACGAAAGGATGAAAACATAAGCACTTAGAAGGATCGAAGGACAAAAAGATCAACGGCTACAACTTGATTACAGGCATTATCAGAGGGAGAGAAATACAACATAGTATATTGTGATAGATTCCTCTGTCATTTAGCAGATGCTTATATTGTAGTATGATAAACGATGGGAAAAAACTACAGAAGTATGACTAGACAAAGTTGATTTGACAAGTGACTATGTAGACTATGACATAACCGGTAGAAGTTTAGTAGTCAAGTAAGCGAGTCACTAGGGCATGCTCTAAGTCTTTTGAAGTGACCAGGTGAGCATGTTGCAATGAAAGAGTGACAAATTGAAGACTTGAAGTCTTGCTCTCTCATTCCATATGCATAGTGGGTGCTTTGCAAACCATAATGTAATTGTTGCATCATTTTTCAGGAGGTGCATTGATGATCTGAAGCTCAGTGATAAGAGGATTTGGTATGTTTGATTTAGTTAAAGTTTGTACATAATGTAACCATCATGCATCCACATACTTTATTTAGAAAAAAATTGTAACTGACAAAAGCTTGATGAGGTTAAAGTTTGTCCACAATGTAACTGTCATGCATCCACATACTTTATTTAGATAAAATTGTAAGTGACAGGATTTTGATGTGGTCAAAGTTTTTCCACAATGTAATCGTTAAATGTCCACATACAGAATGGTGAACATAGGTAAAAATACTATGAATATGGATGCACTCTGATCGAGCATGTGTGTATAAAATAAGAGAAACGAAGATTTAGTAATTGTTAAAAGGAACAAAAAGAAAAATTTGTGATTTGTGTAATGTAACAGATTTTTTTTTTTTGAACTTAGGGTGGCATGGTGGTTCTAGGATGAGACGAAGCTCACTAAGGATTGGATTCCTCATTTTGTAATAGGTTGGTCCCTTAGTGTTATAGAAAAAATTTCCACACCTATGCATTTGTGACATGGCCCATCCCTTTCCCTAGCTTGCTAATCAAAATATGAACTTCCCTTATCAAAGTCACCTAAAAAACATGACTTTTTATTATATATATGCGTGTTTCCTTTGTGCAACAGGTGTACATCCATGATTTTCTAGCTTGTGGCCCACAGATTCCCTCAAAAAATGGAAAAAATAAAATAATTCCACCTTTTTGAGAGAGGATTTTTGTTTGGCTCGTTTCCCAACATCCCTAAGCTTGTACCAAAAAAAAATTCAACTTTCTTAACCTCTCAAGGATGGTATAAATGCACAATTTAGGGCATGGATGAGGGGGAATAACTAAGGTGCAAGATCATGCTGGACAAATATTAGCAATTTTCCCTAATCTCTTCATTCTATGAGCAACATCCCATTCTTGGAAACTCCTTTTTAGGCATTCCTTCCTTTCTCTATATAACGACAGGGTGTATTCCTATCCCTTTTGATTTATCCAAGGAAGAGCCTCATCACTGAGTTGATGCTTGAATGTCTTTGGAGGAACCTAGGGTAGTTGGCTTTGAACCAATATTAAAGGTTGAATCAGGTTGTAACTACCTTTCTCACATTGTTGTCAATAGACGAGTTCTCTTTCCCTCCTATTGTGTGTTTATTGGTTGATTGTAAATTTATATGTTAATTTGTCTTTTATATATTGTTGGATATATGCACATGATATATGTTATTTGAATGTATGACTACCTTGTATTATGACCAATGAAATATTTTGACCCATGAAATATTTTGAACCTAAAACCTAGTGATTTAAACCCTAATTATTTCTTTAGAATTTATGTGATATGCATGGGAACCATGAAATAAGTCCTATAAAATAATACTTGCTTTACGAGAGGTGCATGAAAGTAGATTTAAGGCTTTGGAATAAAAAGTATAGGTATCATGGAATATTCAATGATTTTGGTTAGAAATGAAAAAACTTAGGCCCAAATGAATGATTTTAAGCCTTACATGCCACATATGGAATAGTCAATGTATGAGTATTACTAATGTACATAACTTGTTCCATACTTATGTATGAAGTATTCCTAATGTATGTACACTATTAAAATTTCAACAAATAAATATAAATATTTTTATTGAACTTAATAAAGGGAGAAGAATAAATTATCTAACCTTAGATAAGTTCCTAAAGTGATCTTCTTCTATTTCATTTCTTTGAGTAATAACAAAAGAAGAAACAATCAATCTCATGGATTCACTTCCATACCTACACAAAAGAAAACATCCAATACATTACTCGTTTCTTGGAAATATTAAAAACTCCATTAATCAGATGATAAAATACATGAATCAAATATAAAGAAATAACAAACACATACATTCATTTAGACAATGATTTTGGTGGAATGGAAAACAACAAAGATTCATGTTAAATAAAGGAGAGAGTGACTACAATAGAATTTCCATGACTTCTTATCATCTCCAAACCAAGCTCCTTGGTTGATTTGTTTCTCTTCAAGCAATCTAAATCTCTTCTTTCCTAAATAATTGATATAAATTGATCGAGGGAGGTTAAGAGTGCATAATAGGGACACTTAAAAAGGTAGAAATATACCAACAAACTAACATCATAAATTTGCATAATATGGAGATAGATAACATGTAGGAATGTGTTTTATTTTATAGGCCATTAGATAAGCAACAAATCATGATGTTTGTTAACTTCTTCTAGTAATATGTGTCATTTAGGTCTTCTTCGAGTTTCCAAGACATCTATTTTAGTCATTTATCCTTTTAACTTGACACACATTCTTATGTGATAATGTACATTTTTTTTTAGTTTATTGTAAGATTATGACTTTCATGGAAACACTTGTGTAGGTCCATGGGTATTGAGGGATTACCCATGGTCATACTTTTTATTATCTTTTCTATTGGAAAAATGCTATATTTGTCATTAATATTTCCTTTCGGAGTATGAGTTTTAGAACATGGAATATGAGAGGACCCCTTGGTGTTTTATCATAAAAGATTTTGTTTTGTCATGTGATAACAAAAACAATGAATAATAAGGTATATTTGACCAAATTTCATATTTAAATGAAAAAGATATGGTTATCATGGTCGAATCCATGTTTTTAATATAAAAGATAACGAATTAAGATGAAATTAATACTTTAAGGACTATGTCCCATGCATGGAGCCTAAACCACAATGCACTTTGTAGGAATATTTTGCATGAAAGGTGAACATGGGCATGGATTTGAGGTTTCGAGACCATGTGTATGAATATTATGGCCTAATACATGTTAGAGCTTAAAAACCAAATACTCAGGAAAGGAAAACAATTTTAAGGTTCACTTGTCATGCATGGGGACCTATACGTGTAAATATGACTTATAAAAGGAATATTTGGGATACAAGTGGTATTTGGGATGAAATTTGGGGTTTGGGCATAGGACCTATGGTCTTCATGGACCAATCCATGGTTCAAGGAAAAAATATAAGGAATTAAGCCCAAACAAATTCTTCTAAGCCTCATGACCCAAGCATGTGAGCATAGTCCACTACTTATTTCCTATAGAATACTATTTGGTTTATGATATATATATATATATATATATAGATAGATAGATAGATAGATATATATATATATATATAGAGAGAGAGAGAGAGAGAGAGATTATAATTAGGGATTTATTCATCGTATTAGGGATTATTATCGTGGTTGAAGTTATGGTTTGGTGCTAGAAACTGAGATAGGTATAAAACAATGCTTTAAGGTCTCATTTTCCATGTATAAGGATATATACCACTATACATACCTTACATGTAGAATCTTTGGGACATGATGGGTATATGTTATAAAATTCAAGGTATGTTCAGAACATGGATTTGTATTATGGCCTGAGCCCAAGCCATGTTTTAGGGAAAAAATGAAGGATTCACTCACAAACTAATGCTTTTCGATGTCATGGCCCATGCATAAGGCCCAAGCCACTACACATGCCTTATATCTAAGTTATATTTAACTTATAATGGGGATATAATCCTAATTTGAATCTTAGGAATCTTAAGGATGATCAGTGTGACCTAAGACATGCTTTGATCCTAAAACCTAGTGGTTTCACTCTAATTGTTTCTTTAGGGATTATGCGATATGCATAAGACCCCGCATCATGAAAATAGGCCCTATAAAAAAAATAAGTTATGAGGACTGTGTGGAACTAAATTTAATTACTAGGAATAATAAGTATAGACCTATCATGTACTATTCCATGAATATTTGTAGAAAAGAAAAGACATGGGCCCAAATGAATGATTTAATGGATCATGGCCCACAAGGCCAGTATTCATGCCCTAAAAAGGAAATATTTAGTTTGTGAAGGGACATAAGCTTGAATTAAATAATAGACATAAGAAGGAAAAGAATTATGGAAAGACCTATGATTTGGGGAGAAAATTTAAGTAATTAGGCCTTGATTGATGTCAATTTTAGGAGTTATTTTTCAATCATAGTGTCTTGAACCACTACATAGGACCTATAGAAGGAATATACATATTATGAGGGGTATATAAGATTTAATTAGAGGTTTGGGCACTTAAATAATGGGTGTTGTTGTCCAAGTCATGTTTTAGGGGAAAAAACTAGGGACTTAAGCCCAAACCAATATATTTAGAGCTCTTGACCCATTTTGGGGTCTTAGAGTAGTACTGTAATGACCCTTAATGATTAAGATGATTAATTTAATAATAATCCTAAAGATTATCTAAATTGTATTTATATCATAAAATAATATTTCTAATTGGATATTATTAAATAGTGTACATGAGGGTTAATGAATGATTAATCATTAA
>ML802054.1:133875-149768 GCA_009831015.1 Picea engelmannii
CTTGCTGACTGGATTGGATGCATACATAAAATACTAAAGGATGACAGTTTGATTATTAGTACATGTACGAGAATTGTATGTACTAGCTACACATACATTTCTTGAACATATACACTAGTATGTATGAGTTTCCTTGACTTACTTACTAATAATGTCGGTTACTTGTTATGAATGTGTGAACCATGTTCTTGTTCTTGTACCATAAGATACCTTAGCTTCGGGATGAAGTTTCCTGAAGGGTGGGTGTATGTAATGACCCTTAATGATTAAGATGATTAATTTAATAATAATCCTAAAGATTATCTAAATTGTATTTATATCATAAAATAATACTTCTAATTGGATATTATTAAATAGTGTACATGAGGGTTAATGAATGATTAATCATTAAGTGAGTCATTAACTAATTAAGTATTAAATTAATGGTTAATAATAAAAATATAATGCTAATTTAAGTTATGTTCTCGTGAATGGGATAAGGCATGATAAGGCATTTAATAAGGGATAAGGCATTTAATATTATGATAAGGCATTTAATAAGGGATAAGGTATTTAATATAGGATAAGGTGATTAAGAATGGGATAAGGGTAATAAAGAGTTAGGTGGCAGTGAATGTGAGGGGGCGGTGAAGGACGAATAAGGGAGGTGGAGAAGGATTATGGAGGGGGCATTCATTCATTCTAGGGGACGGGGGAGAAGGGAATTCTACGAGAGGGGAGCTTGGAGGTTTGGAGAGTGAAATCTACAGTGGGGTTTACAGTGCACCGGGGGGGCTGAAGAGGATTTGGGCTCGGAGGGCTAGGACATCCATTGATGTCCTAGGGCTAGGTGTACTAGTCGGTAGGGTGGCTGGTTTTGGGGTGTCCTAAGGAGCAACATCGGGTTCAAGCTAAGGAAGCAAGCGAAGGGAGCAAACTGCGGATAGCATCAAAGTGAGGTATGTAAATTTAAATTCATGGATTGCTTACTTAGATTTATTACTTATTGCCAAATTCTACTTGCGTAAGTGTTAGCGTAAGTGTTGAGATAAATTGTAAATTATGAAAATTTTACTTCTTTAAAATCTTATAGAAATTACAGAAATTTGGGAAGAAATTTAAACGTTAATTTAAATGCGGTCATTACAAGTACACAAGCCCATATAAAGATTTTATGTCAATAGTAAGACATGATTTAAAAATGGATCTATCATATATTGGAAGCCTATTTATCCATTGGGTTTAGCTGAGTAGTTAGGAAGAATGATTTTTATCTTATCCACCTTAACCTAGAAAAAAAATATTAAGATCTCTAAATTTACAATAAATCTCTTTTAAGTAATTACTCATATCATGTTGGTTACTATAGTGATAACAAATAAAAGACATGACTCAATAAAAAGATGTCTATGTAGATTTTTAATCATTGAAAGATATATTTTAAATAATGACTCATATATCTAGTTACTAATAGGATACAAATCATTACTTAAAACTAGATGTGTCATATATTAAGACCCTACCTAAAAACAAAATTATAGAATTATTTTCTCTTTATGTTGTCTCTAGTTATCAACATGATACAATTCATTACTTAAAAGAGATCCATCTTAAGTTTAGAGTTTTGAACCACTACAAAATAGCTACAAAAGGAATATTTAATGGGTATATAGGATTCAATTAGAAGTTTGGACATGGTAGGGATGGGTATAGTGATTGAAGACATGTTTTAGGAATATAATATTGGGTATTTTCCTTTGTGATTTAGGGTTTAAATATGGATTTTTAAGACATGTTATGGGTTTGAGCGGGATTAATTATTTCTTTAGATCCAAATTATTCATAAGAATGATTTAATTAAGAAACCATGTGACCTAAATATGTGTAAGTAATAATTAAAGATCTAGGACATACTAAAAAATGTGTGAGGCATAAACGAGGAGCTATATTACTTTTATGTATATATGTATCTTATTCAAGGATGGTCTTGGAATAATAAGAGATCCATATTTCTTAATTAAAAATATAAAAGGATTAATTGTAGATTTATATTTAAATAAATGATGTACACATTGTAATTACATAACTTAACCAAGTTTATTATTTAACTATATTTTTTATAAATTAATATAGTGAAAGATGGTAAAATTTTTCATATTTGAAGTTGTATATATGTGCATAGATGTGGATTTACATAATGGAAATGAGTTTATTTATTTATTTTTATTTTTTTACTGGGGGAATCTGCAACTGGCAGCTCTGGTACTCGCGTGACACGGGGTCGATCCCCGTCGGCTACGACTATAACCCCACATGCAACCACCCAGCTACACCCGTGCGGGTTAAAATTTGAAGGACATGGGGGTTGGCTTTGATCCTCTTATGTGTGCACGGGTCACTATACCATTTAATATGGTATCTTTGGGTGCAACCACACGTTCGACCACTAACTCAAGGTGTCCCCATGGCTCCAAGTAAAGCCCTCATGAGAATTGAACCTTGCCCAAGAGTGAAAAACTCCTCGCTTTCCATTATTGGATCCAACCCCTTTGGACGGAAATAAGTTTATTTTAATAAGAAAAAAAGAAAAAAAAAACATAATTTCTAAAAATGAAATTCTAATTGTTAATAATTGAAAATTTAATTGTTATTATTGTAGTTTTTTAGATTTTAAGTTTTTCCAAAAATTTCATAGTTCACACTCATATAAAGTAGAAGATACTCATGGTTAATACTGTAATCAATGTCCCTTATTTTTAAAAAAATATTTAAATGTGTTAATTATATATATATATATATATATATATATATATATATATATATATATATATATATATATATATAATATTTTTGAAATTTATATTTTTTAAGAAAATATTATATTTTTTTTATTTTATTTTAATATATTATTTATACTTTTAAAATATACATATTTATTATTTTTTTTTAAGTTTTAGTTTCTGTATGCTGGAGTTTTACACACTCAACTAAATCTCATAACTTATTTTTACATTAATAGTTATTTTCATATATGTTTGTGTATTTCAACATTATTTACAAAATAGGCTGAATTGTTTCCGGAGGAAAGGTACCAGATCGAACTATGCCAGGAGTGTCGATGCTGCTAGTCTTCTGGTTGTCGATGCCGGTACTCGATACAGGTTTCAGTCCAAGTGTTGATATACTTGATGCTTAGCTTTCTTTCTACTTGATTTTCTCTCACGTCCCAATACGAGTTGACATCTAAAAAGCTTTTTTTAACCTATGTATTTTTTTTACATTCTTCTATATGTAAAAAATATTACATTAATATAAAGACACATATTATATTTAATAGAGAACATTTCAATTTTTGAAAACTATAATTTTTATATGGTTATAAAAAAATTTCATAAATAGTTTAGGATGCTAATTGAATTTTCTATATATATTTTATCATTTTCTATTATTTAAAAAGAGAATTTCAAAATTGTTCAAAAAAAATTATTTTTATTAAATTTCATTATCATGAATATAATTATCATGAAAACATGTATATAAAAATCATTTTACAAGCATAATTTTATTTGAAAAATGAAAAATATTGTTACCTATATCATTTGTTGAAGTACATATATGGATCTACAACATAAAAACCTAATAGTTTCATATAAGTATTTACAACTTTGACAATTGGATTTAACTTAGATATTTAGGGAAAACAAATGTTATTTCTTTATTAAATATATACATAATAAATTATGAAATCAATTAGACAAAATAATTAGGAGAGAAATGGGAGGGGCACTAGGTAGCCTGTGCAAAATTGAGTCGTTTATTTTAAAAAGAAAATTAAAAAAATAGGTTTTTGCATAAGAGGGTGAGGTGTCAATTAGGAATTTGCATGAGAAGGTGAGGTGTTAACTAGGAAAAGTTCTATAAATAGAAAGGGAAAACCATGGAAGGAGCATGAAGAAAAGGGAGACAGTGAAATGCTACCAAAAAATTCTAATGAAAGAAAACTTAATTGAATCAAGTGGTATTGTATTGTTTAGGGTTCTCAGTAAAAAAGAAGTTGTGAGGTGAGTCCATGTAGTGTGGGGGTTTTAGGGGAGAAGCTTTTAGTAAAAAATAAGTTGGCCTAGTCCATGCAGCTTGGGGATTCTAGAGGAGAGAGCTAAGAAGGAAATTGAAGCTCGTTTCAAGTAACTAAGCCATAAATCAACACAGATATAATTTTTTTTTAATGTTTTAGATTTTGTATTATGAAATTATATAAATCTAAAACTAAAACTAGGTCAGAATTCTAAATAAGAGTGTGAATTTGAGAGTTTTTTATGGAGTATGTAAATATGGTTTAGATTTAGCTATATAATTTATTGGGAGACTAATATGTGGAAGAGGTGATTATAGACTTTTTTTTTTTACATTGAAAAATAACATAATCCCTTTTTATATTCAACTAATGAAAGAAAATAGCAGAGAGCATTATGGGTTTTTGAGTTGAGCAGGTGCAAAGAACATAATGGGATTTTGAGTTGAGTCAAGTTGCACTGAGGGTATTTCTTTTATTTTTTATTTTCTCTATTTTTTTTCGAGATTGTTGTTATCATTATGTGGATGGTTATTTCTTTGTTAAGTTGAGAAAAAACATGAAAAATGTAAATTATTTGGTAGATGCACTTGTGTTGTTTTTCTTTTAAGGTGCTGAATCTATTTTACATGGGGAATATGTTTATTTTTGTTAATTTTGCTTCAGCTATTATGATGTGTTGTAGGTATTAAATATTTTTATCTTTGTTTAAATAATCATTTTAGTTTAATCTTCAACATCACTTGTGAATGGTTATTTTTCTAGTAAGTTGAGAAAAACATGAAAAATGTTCATTATTTGATAGATGAACTTGTGTTGTGTATGTTTTAAGGTCTTGAATCTATTTTATAGGTTCAGGTATTGTGATGTGTTTAGGTATTGAATATGTTTATCTTTGTTTAAATAAGTATTGTGATGTGTTTAGGTATCAAATATTTTTATTTTTTTTAAATAGTAATTTTGGTTTAATCTTCATCATCTCTTCTCCAGCTCAGTATTAATCTTATGATGTTTTTTTTTAAATGTCTATAATCTATTTTACACATGTAATGTGTTTGTTAACTTTGCTTTAGGTATTATGATGTGTTTTGGTTATTAAATATTTGTATCTTTGTTTAAAAAATCATTTTTCTTTAATCTTCACCATCACTCTGTGAATGATTATTTCTCTATTAAGTTGTGAAAAACATGAAAAATGTGCATTATTTGATAAATGTCGTGTTATGGTTGTTTTAAGGTCTCTAATCTATTTTACATCCTTAATATGTTTGTTAATTTTTATTCAGGTATTGAAATTTTATTAGATATTGTGACCTGTTTAGGTATTGAATATTTTTATCTTTGTTTAAATAAGTATTGTGATGTGTTTAGGTATTGAATATTTTTATCTTTTTTAAATAATCATTTTGGTTTTGTGAATAGTTATTTCTCTCTTAAGTTTAGAAAAACATGAAAAATGTGCATTATTTGATAGATGCACTTGTGTTGTCTATTTTAGGGTTGTGTTGTGTCTATTTTAAGGTCTGGAATCTATTTTACATACGTAATATGTTTATTAAATTTTATTTATTGTGATGTGTTTAAGTATTGAATATTTTTCTCTTTGTTTAAATAAGTATTGAGATGTATTTAGGTATGGAATGTTTTTATCTTTTTTTAAATAATCTTTTTGGTTTGATATTCATCATCTCTTTTATAAGAAACCAACTAGGTATAGGTATTAATTTTAAGTTTTGTTTTTTTAAATATCTAAAATCTATTTTACACATGTAATATGTTTGTTAACTTTGCTTAAGGTATTATAATGTGTTTTAAATATTAATTTATTTTTTGTCTTTGTTTAAATAATCATTTTGATTTAATATTCCCAATGTTTTATATTTTCAATAATCTCAATAAAAGACCACCTTAATATTAGATATTAATTTTATACTGTAATTTTATTTCATCATTTCTTTGTTTAAAACTAATTTGTAACTTCATGGGTTTTAGTTATAATCATTTCTTTATTTAAAACTAATTTGTCACTTTATGATTTTTAAAAATAGTTTAACTTACCTCTTTTATATATTAAGTTATTGGTTTTATTTTCTTTTTTATTTTCTTCTTATATATACTAAATACATAAAAACTGAAAAATATTTTAGCTTTAAATATCATCCTCTCCTTATAAGTTTATTTACCTTGAAGTGATTTGCTCCTTTTTGTTTTAACATTAATTTAACCTCCATATTTTAGTGTTACTAACTATCTATTTAAATTATATTATGTTAATAAATTTTTCTTATTTAAATTGTATTCTGTTAATACATTTTTCTTTTTCTTTAAGTATTCATCTCTTTATATATAACATTTTTTATTATTTATATGACACTTTTTGTATATATAAAACATCTTTTATTATTTATTTATAATAATAATGACACTTTTTATGGTATAAATTTGGTGCTCTTTTAAATCATAGGCTTTGTAAACTCTAGTTACATCTCACTTCGGCTTGAATAGTCCACTTAGCAGTCATTGCATCGGGTGATGCTCATAGGTGTGAAGAAATGGGATTGAAACCAAAGAAATGAATCTCATTGCATCAATCATCACTTTCGGGGCTTGCACCCAGTAACCAGGGCTTCCCAGTTGGTCACCCATCCCAAGATGCCTCTGGCTCAAGCGCGCTTAACTGTGGAGTTTTCCCCACAATCAATTCCACTTAGCTTGCTACTCCATTTGCAAAACCTTAGCAAGTATTGTGCCTCATGAACTATCCAGTTAGAGCTCCCTTCACTCTTATTATTTAAGCATAGATGGACTTCTACAGTGCAACATATTAGATATCATTTTTGGGATTAACTGTGTAGTGTAAGTCATTAATCTATGACCCATATCCATGAGTATTAGTTGCAAATGATCAATAATTTTCACGATTTGAATAGTCCACTTAGCACTCATTGGATCGGATGATGCTCACAGGGGTCAAGAAATGGGATTGAAACCAACAAAATGAATCGCATAGCATAAATCATCACTTTTGGGGCTTGCACCCGGTAACCAGGACTTCCCGGGTGGTCACCCATCCCAAGACGGCTCTAGCTCAAGTGCATTTAAGTATGGAGTTTTCCCCACAATCAAGCCCACTTAGCTTGCTACTCCATTTGCAAAACCTTAGCAAGTATTGTGCCTTATGAACTATCCAGTTATAGCTCCCTTCACTCTTATTATTTAAGCATAGAGGGGCTTATGTAGTGTAACATATTATATATCATTTTCGGGATTAACTGTGTAGTGAAAGTCATTAATCTATGACCCATATCCATGAGTATTAGTCGCAACTCACCAATCATTTGCATGATTCTAATAGTCCACTTAGAACTCATTGCATCGGGTGATGCTCACAGGGGTGAAGAAATGGGATTGAAACCAGCGAAATGAATCACATATCATCAATCATCACTTTCGGGGCTTGCACCTTGTAACCAGGACTTCCCAAGTGGTCACCCATCCCAGGATGCCTCTAGCTCAAGCATGCTTAACTATGGAGTTTTCCCCACAATCAAGCCCACTTAGCTTGCTACTCTATTTGCAAAACCTTCGCAAGTATTGTTCCTTATGAACTATCCAGTTAGAGCTCTCTTCACTCTTATTATTTAAGCATAGAGGGGCTTCTACAATGCAACATATTAGATATCATTTTCGGGATTAACTACGTAGTGTAATTCATTAATCTATGACCCGTATCCATGAGTGTTAGTCGCAAGTGACCAATAATTTTCATGATTTGAATAGTCCACTTAGCACTCATTGCATCAGGTGATGCTCACAAGAGTGAAGAAATGGGATTGAAACCAGCGAAATATATCACATAACATCAGCGAAATATATCACATAACATCAATCATCATAACGAAATGTAATTAATTATCTCCTTTTATTTTTATTTTTTATTGGGAAGGTACTCGAGTGGAGTAACTTCATATTTATCTAATATATTGATGAAGTATTGACGTGCAATTATTTACCATAAGTGTTTTTGGTGGCGAAAAGTGACCCATTCAATGACATTGGCCACTCACACATTAAGTTTATATATTTAATGGCATGAAAAAGTTTTGATGATCGGCCACTATTAGTTTTAGTGATTTTAATTTTTAGGTTAAAATTTTGTTTTATACAAAAGCGTATTGATGCTGACAAAACTTTGGTGGCAAACCCTAATATATAACAACACTGAAAAAACTATAATGGGTTGGGTGAATCAAGTTTTATTATTATTAGTGGATATGATTAAGTTCTTACTCTAATGGGTTGGTTGAATCAAAGTTTTATTATTGTTGGATATGATTAAGTTTTTATGGTATATATAGTTTTTATGGATATAAAAAAGACATAATATTATGGGTTTTCCTCTGTGATTTAGGGCTAAATATGGATCTTTAGGACATGTTATGGATTTGAGTGGGATTAATTATATTTTTAGATCCAAACTATCATAATAATTACTTAATTAAGAAACCATGTGGCCTAAATATGTGTACAAGTAATAATTAAAGATCTAGGACATACTAAAAATGAGTGAGGCATAAACAAGGAGCTATACTACTTTTAGGTATTTATGTATCTTATTCAATGATGGTTTTGGAATAACAAGAGATCTGTATTTTCTAATTAAAAATATTGAAGAACTAATTGTAGATTTCTATTTAAATAAATGGTGTACATATTGTAATTACATAAGTTAACCAGGTTTATTATTTAACTATGTTTTTCATAAATTAATATGGTGAAACATGGTAAAAGTTTTCATATTTGTAGTTGTATATATGTGCATAGATGTGGATTTACATAATGGAAATGAGTTTATTTTAATAAAAAAAAAACACATAATTTCTAAAAATGAAAATCTAATTGTTAATATTGTGGTTTTTTAGATTTTAGATTTTTCTCAAAAATTTCATGGTTCACACTCATATAAAATAGAGGATACTCATGATTCATAGTCAATGTGTTTTAAAAATAAAAATATTTTTAAATAAAAAAAAAATATAGAGAGAGAGAGAGAGGGGGGGTTGGTTATATTTCTAAACTTACAATTTAAATGGAAATATTATGTTTTTTTTTGTTTTATTTTAATATATAATTTATATTTCTAAAATATAGATGTTTAGTATTTTTATTGTAAGTTTTAGTTTCAGTATGTTACACTACTAGCACAGCAGAGTTGGTGAACGCCGAAAGATTGAGAAGATGAAACGAATCCTTAAAAGAATATATTAAATTTTATTATTGATTAACAAATAAACTGTTGCGCTTCATTTATGTGTTAATATTTTAATTTCTGTTAATCACTTATGTGGCAATCAGTTAGCTATCAAACTAATTTTTAAATATGATTAGGTAAATGTAAAAAACTAAACACATAAACGGATGTCTTTATAATAGCTAGGAAGTTAATAATTGAAATCATAGCTATTTATTTTGTGTGACTCCTAAGAATATTTCAGCCATATTTAATCCTGTCCATAAAAAACTTATTAAACACTAAACTCCTATTAAATCTATTCATTATCAATAGATATCCACCTTTCGACATAACTAGATAGAGTTTTACACACTCAACTAAATCTTATAACTTATTTTTAATCTCATATCTGATTTTTACATTAATAGTTACTTTCAAATATATTTGTGTATTCTAACATTATTTATAAAATCCGGAGGGAAGGTAGCAGATCGAACTGTGCCAGGAGTGTCGATGCTGCTAGTCTTTTGGTTGTCGATGCCCGTACTCGATACAGGTTCCAATCCAGGTGTCGATCCAAGTGTTGATTTTCTCTCACGTCCCAATACGAGTTGACATCTAATAAGTTTTTTTCTACCTATATATATTTTTTACATTCTTCTATATGTACAAAATATTACATCAATATAAACACATATTATATTTAATAGATAATATTACATCAATATAAACACACATATTATATTTAATAGATAATATTTCAATTTTAGAAAACTACATTTTTATATGTTCATACAAAATTTCCATAAATAGTTTAGGATGCTAATTGAAAAATTTTCATAAATAGTTTAGGATGCTAATTGAATTTTCTATATATATTTATTGTTTTTCATTATCTAAAAATGAGGTGTATATATATTTCAAAATTGTCCTCCTATATTTAAGGATTTTTTATTTTATAAATTTTCATTATTATAAATATAGTTATCATGAGAAAATGTATATGAAAGTCATTTGACAAATATAATTTTATCTAAAAAATGAAAAATATTACCACTTATATAACTTGTTGAAGTATATATATGGATCTACAACATAAAAAAACTAACAATTTCATATATAAGTATCTACAACTTTGACAATTGGATTTAACTTGGTTACTTAGAGAAAACAAGTGTTATTTATTTATTAAATATATACATAATAAATTATGAAATCAATTAGATAAAATAATTAGGGGTGAAATGGGAGGGGCATAAAGTAGCTTGAGCAAAATTGAGTATTTTATTTAAAAAAAAAAAAAATGGACTTTTGTATGAGAGGGTGAAGTGTCAATTAGGAATTTGCATGAGAAAGTGAAGTGTTAACTAGGAAAAGTTCTATAAATAGAAGGGAAAAACCATGGAAGGAGTATGAAGAAAAGAGAGACAGTGAAATACTACCAAAAATTCTAATGAAAGAAGACTTAGTTGAATCAGGAAGTGGTATTGTATTGTTTAGGGTTCTCACTAAAAAAGAAGTCGTGAGGTAAGTCCATAATTATATAAATCTAAAACTAAAACTAGTTCATAATTCTAAATAAGAGTGTGAATTTGAGAGTTTTTTGTGGAATAAGTAAATATGGTTTAGATTTAGCTATATAATTCATTGGGAGACTAATATGTGGTTGAGGTGATTACAGACTCATTTTTTTTAACATTGAAAAATAACATAATCCCTTTTTATTTTCAACTAAGGAAAGAAAAAGGCACAAAGCATTATGGGTTTTTGAGTTGAGTAAGTGCAAAGAGCATAATGAGATTTTTGTTGGGTATGTGTTATATTCTTTGCATGTGTGTGTGTGTGGGAGAGTCAGATATGAAAACTGCATCTAATAATCCCTCGCACTAGTGCTCTGTTTGTGCAGTGTGTGCAGGGTGCTTTTGTAGGGGGGGTCTCACTGGTCTAGCGGATTTTGCTATTTTTAGCGGTTTTGTAAATTAATCCCAGATTAAGGGATTAGGGTTTTGGTATCTACGGAATACGTAAAAACATTGTATATATTGTATGGTGAATGGTGAAATTCGATATAATGAATATAAGAAAGGTTTTCCCGGTGGAGGGTTTCTGGTATAAAATCTTTGTGTACTCTGTGTATGAGTCATTGATTAATTTCTATTGCTTTACTTCACAGGTTTAAAACTTACAATTTTGAGTTCAGTCAAGTTGCACCGAGGGCATTTTGTTTATTTTCTATTTTCTCTATTTTTTTCTAGATTGTTGTTATCACTATGTGGATGGTTATTTCTTTGTTATGCTGAGAAAAACATGAAAAATGTGCATTATTTGATAGATGCACTTGTGTTGTTTTTCTTTTAAGGTGCAGAATCTATTTTACATGGGGAATATGTTTATTTTTGTTAACTTTGCTTCAACTATAATGATGTGTTTTAGGTATTAAATATTTTTATCTTTGTTTAAATAAGTATTGTGATGTGTTTAAGTATCAAATATTTTTATCTTTTTTCAATAATAATTTTGGTTTAATCTTCACCATCTCTTCTTGAGCCAATATTAATCTTATGATGTGTTTTTTTAAATGTATATAATCTATTTTACACATATAATGTGTTTTTTAACTTTTCTTTAGGTATTATGATGTGTTTTAGTTATTAAATATTTTTATCTTTGTTTAAAAAATCATTGTTCTTTAATCTTCACCATCACTCTTTAAATGATTATTTCTCTATTAAGTTAAGAAAAACATGAAAAATGTGCATTATTTTTATATATGCACTTGTGTTGTGTTTGTTTTAAGATTTGGAATCTATTTTACGTCTTTAATATGTTTGTTAATTTTTATCGAGGTATTTAAATTTTATTCAGAAATTGTGATATGTTTAGGAATTGAATATTTTTATCTTTGTTTTAATAAGTATTGGGATGTGTTTAGGTATTGAATATTTTTATCTTTTTTAAATAATCATTTTGGTTTAATCTTCACCATCTCCTCTGTATGAAACCAACTCCTTATTAGGTATTAATCTTATGTTGTGTTTTTTTAAATGTGAATCTATTTTCTACACAAATTGTGTTTATTAACATTGCTTCAAGTATTGTGATGTGATTTAGATATTAAATATTTTTATCTTCATTTAAATAATCAGTTTTCTTTAGTTATTTCTCTCTTACGTTTAGACAAACATGAAAAATGTGCATTATTTGATAGATGCACTTGTGTTGTCTATTTTAAGGTTGTGTTGTGTCTATTTTAAGGTTTGGAGTCTCTTTTACATGCCTAATAGGTTTGTTAATTTTTATTCACTTATTGTGATGTGTTTAGGTATTGAATATTTTTATCATTGTTTAATAAGTATTGTGATGTATTTAGGTATGGAATATTTTTATGTTTTTTAAATAATCTTTTTTATTTAATCTTCACCATCTCTTTTATAAGAAACCAACTAAGTGTAAATATTAATTTTATGTTGTGTTATTTTAAATGTCTTGAATCTATTTTACATGTAATATGTTTATTAACTTTGCTTAAAATATTATGATGTGTTTTAGATATTAAATTTTTTTTAGGATATTAGGTATTAAATGTATACTATGACTTTATTTAAACATTTCTTTGCTTAAAACTAGTTTGTCACTTCATGGAAAACAGTTTAACTTACCCTTTTATATATTCAGTTATTGATTTTATTTTCTTCTATATATACTAAAGACATAAAAATTGAAAAATATTTTAGGTTTGGATATTATCCTATCATTGTCCTTATAAATTTCTTTACCTTGAAGTGTCTTTTTCTTATTTTAACATTAATTTAATCTTCATATTTTAGTTTTTTTTACATTGATACTATTTAAATGGGTTTAAATGGATGTTAATACATTTTTCTCTAATTATTCATCTCATCCCTCAATATATATATAACAACTTTTATTATTTATGCTAACATTGAAAATTTTATGTATATATAAAACATCTTTTATTATTTATAATAACAATGACATTTTTTATGGTATAAATTTGGCCCCTCCTCTAAATAAAGAGGGACGACGAGGAGTGTATCATAACCTCTTATTGATATATCGCAGGATTTGTAAACTTACTTTTATTTTTGTTGGGAGTGGAGTAACTTCAGATTTATCTAATATATTGATGAATTAGTGACGTGCAATTATTTAACATAAGTGTTTTTGTAAACTTACTTTTATTTTTGTTGGGAGTGGAGTAACTTCAGATTTATCTAATATATTGATGAATTAGTGACGTGCAATTATTTAACATAAGTGTTTTTGGTGGCGAAAAGTGGCACACTCAATGACATTGGCCACTCACGCATTAAGTTTATATATTTACAGGCATGAAAAAGTTTTGATGATCGGCCAGTATTAGTTTTAGTGATTTTAATTTTTGGGTTGAAGTTTTGTTTTATGTAAAAGCATATTGATGCCGACAACACTTTGGTGGCAAACCCTAATATATAACAACAATGAAAAAAATATAATGGATTGGGTGAATAAAGTTATTTTAATATTATTGTAGGATATGATTAAGTTTTTAATCTATTGGGTTGGGTGAATCAAAGTATTATTGTTGGATATGATTAAGTTTTTATGGTGTATATAGTTTTTATGGATAGGAAAAAGCCATATAACATAATATTGTTGAAATGACCGTGCTTTGAAAAGCTAACTAGTTCTCAAACTTATCATGGATTTCTTATACAAGTAATTATTTTCTGAAAATTTTCAACCATGACGATTATTAAACTTATGAAGGTATTTAAAAATATAAGTGTAATTAGTTGGAAGTGAACTAAGAGTTCCTCTGTTATTTCAAGTGCCACGTTGCAGTAACATTAAGAATAGCGTGAAAAAAATATAAGTGTAATTAGTTGGAAGTGAACTAAGAGTTCCTCTGTTATTTCAGGTGCCACGTTGCAGTAACATTAAGAATAGCGTGCACATGATTCCAGTCTCCCACCGCCAATGTGGGACACTGGAACCATGAGCACGCTCTTATTAATGTTACTGCAACGCGGCACCTGAAACAACATAGAAACTCTGCGTTCACAGCCAACTAATTACACATGCCCACGCCCATGGCCGACAATGTAGAAACTGTTCGTTCCAATCCTGCTAATTACAGCTTTTTTCCGCGCCAATTGCAAACAAGAACTCTCGCAAATCTCGCAACAAGAACTCTCGCAAATCTCGAAGCTTTACTAATGCCCTTTCCGTCATTTATTAATGGTTTTCAATTCAGTTAACGTTCGTTATTTCTTTTAATGTGTAATGCCATTCGGCGGTCAGCAGTTGTGAGTGGATTAATGGTTAGGAGCATGATAAATTAAACAGTCAAATAACTGGTTCAGAGTACTTTGATCGTGAAGTTAGATAATTACTATGGAAATTTTATTTGAAATATTTAAACTTAAGTAAATATCAATATTAATATATATGTATAAAACTCAAAGGTTAATTCAAATGGTATGTGAAATTTGTTAAACAATAAAAATATATCTTTTAATTAATTTATTTTTTATAAATAAATAAATGAAATTGTAGTTGGGGTATAGAATAGTTGATCATGAAATATAATATTAATGCTTCCCTTTAAACCACAAATACATTTGGAATTTATAAATAACAATACTTTAAATTTACACAAAGTCATATAATGTTTTAAGTATTTCTAAATATATGGATCTATGCTTACAAACTTGAAACTATTACAACAATTTTACCAAGGCCAAAATTATATTCAATTTTTTTTTAATTGTGTAGATTTGATCAGTATTTCCATGTTTAGTCCAATCTTAGAATTAAGATAAAAATAGAAATAGATCTTATTACTGACATCATATGTGTTTATAAGTTACATATATTTATAAGTTAAAGGTAAGTTTCTTCAAAATGTTTTTTTTTTTTTTTGTAAATTAGATGGTTCCTTTCTATTTTCGATTTATATTTGCAAACCAGGTTACATAAAATATTTAAACTATGGCCTCAACCTGCCCATAGGAATTCAGGGCTGTTGGTTGTCTAAGTGCTTTGAAGGCGTGCCAAAATTGAAATTGTCTCTTTATCCTATATAACGCATTAACTAGCTGTCCTCCTGCGTCACCTTGTTCAAGCTGATGATAAATATCATAAGTGGTTACCACAACTATTGATAGAGCTGGATGGATCATGATGGTTATTGACGGTTTATGGTTGAAGATCTTTGTTGACAATCAGTTGTAGTGAGTGTAACTCCACATCCCAGATTGCTTGACGTGGACAAGCATCAATGGAACGCTCTGTATTCTGACTTCCCCAATTGGCCAAGAAATCTGCTGCAGTGTTGCCTTTTCTTTTGATGTGGCTGGGGAGTATATAGTGAACCTTCTTCAGCAATTTACTTACCTCTTCCATAAGAGCGGTTGTCCTCCAACTTTGGGTGATTTTCTCCCAAGGGGTACCTTGTTGCAATGTCTGAAGAACTCCAGTTACCATGGCTGAATCCCCTTCAACTATAATTCTGTGATAGTTTTCTCTGATCGCTATAATGAGGCCCTGCTTTACCGCCATAAGTTATGCTTCATTGTTTGTGGCATGACCCAAATCCATTGCATA
>ML802054.1:152221-194444 GCA_009831015.1 Picea engelmannii
TCTCCCCTGCGGTTATTCCAAGTATACTGCCCATTAACTGTGGGTATATCTATTAACCGTAAATCATGAAGTAGCTCCCAGAAAAGAGCCATCTCCGGGTCTTCCCTCCTTATTCCTCCTTTCTTTTCCGAGAGATTCAATATCATATTAAAATCCCCCCCTAGTAACCAATAATTCTCTGGTTGCATTGTACGCAGGGTTCTAATGTTGTTAATGAAAGCTGATCTCTCTCCTGGAATAGGAGGTCCATACACCGCTGAAATTAGAATGCTGGTCACGGATCCTATCTGTCGGAATATAGCTGATAAAATTCGAGGGCATCCTATCCATCCTTCATCACTGACCTCTGCTCTATTCCATAATACCGCAATACCTCCGGAGGTGCCAGCCGAGTCAATTGCCATGACTTCATACTGTAGTTTCAGGGATTGTAATATAGACTGCAGTTTCTGTCCCGAAACTTTAGTTTCCTGTAGTAACATAACCTGAGGTTTCTCTTCTTGCAATTTTGCTTTCAGATGTCTTTGTTTGCCCTTACTATTAAGACCTCTAATGTTCCAGGAGAGTACTTTCATTATAAATTCTTGGGTAGTTGTTGGAATACCGTTGTTAATGGTATTATCTTGCCCGTGTTGATCAGCGTTTCTCCCACTATCTGTATGGATTCTTGCAAGGTTGGTCTTCCTCTCTTTTTTGCTTGCTTAGGAGGGGGAGGCAGCTTTTGTCCTGGGGGTTGTTCTTGGGTTTCCAGCTTAGCCTGTTCTGAGATGTAATGTTCAAAGGTCTCCTTATACAAAGTTTTCTCCTCAACTGGTATGAATCGGTCATCAAGATGTCTCCATTCGAACAATAGATGCCTCATCAGCTTCTCTTCTGCACTTAAGTCCTCTTTTGATTGTTCTACCTCCATTGGTGTGAGTTCATGTACCGTAGTCTCTTCAGTTACTTTCGTTTCTACTCCTGCCTTTCGTTTCGAAGAGTGAGTTTTTGGTATGGTCTCCATGTGATAAACCTGTTGTTCATCCGGTGTAAGTTCTTGGACTACCAAATCGCCTTCTTCCTGTAAGACCTCATACTTGTTCCCCATTGAGATCGAGCCAGGGGGATTTTGTTTGGATGTTTGTCCTGGCCGAGGGTTTACTAAACGCGTTGGGCGTTTTTTATTGGAGATCAGTACAAACCCTTCATCATATTTGCGTGGAATTTGCTCATATTTATTAACAGTTAAAGATTGTTGCAGAGGGGCATTTAAAGGACAGGATTTGTACAGATGGCCATATTCATGGCAGCGTCTACAGCGAAAGGGGACATGTTCATAATCTAGAAGCTGTTGCCAAACTTTGCCTGCATATTCCAACTCAATCATGTCTGGTAATGGTTCAGATATATTCATATAAACACAAATTCTTGCGAAGGATGTGTATCGGCCTCGTGCTGTGGCTTCAGCAATTTTTACAAAAGAACCTAAAGAATTTCCTATACCTTCTAAAATTTCTGGGTCCCAAAAATCCATGGGAAGCCCAAATAGTCGAACCCAGACAGGGGCAGCAAGAAATTGCTCATGTTCGGGGTTATAACATTCCTCCCATTGTCGGAGGAAAAGCCCTGCATGACTGTAAAAATAGGGCCCTCCTTCAAAAATGCGTTCTTTATCCTGTAAATTTGAAAAAATAACTGTAAAAAAACTTTTTACCCCTAATTTCAGATCAATATGACCTTTGGGCTGCCATTTTATTTGAATCCATTTCATTAGTTCTTTTTCAGAAGGCCAAATACCAATGAACTTACAGATTAAAGCATGGTTCTTCATATATCCTCGGTACTCTTCCAATTTATTCTCCGGGATGACAAATCGTGGTTTTTTAACCGCTCGTGGTAGACAGTTCCCTTTCATTTTCGCTTGCCATGTTGCTCCCAGCACTGGAGCTGTCGGTGGTTGTGTCGATTCCGTCTGGGATGTGTCACCGCTCACAATATTACGGTAGGAGGGGGCCATCCCTCCTCCCGATGAAGCCGCCATGGTGTGGCCAGTCAGGAAAGACTACCTATTCGCACTCTTCAAAACCCAGGCGAAACTTGTTCAGTTTCGAACCCTGCAACGCTGCATTCAATAATTTCAAACCCTAGACCCTATTATATAAGAATTATTTTATGAACATTTCTTCAAAATGTTTGATTGAGGAAAGGTTTATGTATTATTTTTAAATAAAAAATTTAAGTTTTTTACATCATCACAAGTCTTTATAAATTAAAGATAAATTTCTTCAAAATGTTGTTTGTTTGATCGAGGAAAGATTTATTTATTATTTTTAAATACATTTTACGTTAAAAAAATCTTTATTTCTCCATATTATATAAGATTAAACAAAACATTATATCGTTTGAATGGAAAAGAATATAAAATATATATTCATTTTATTTTAATGGTGCCATTTTATTGATTGATTGTGAATATATGAAAGAGTTTCGCACCTTTTAAATATTAATATTATTCTAAAAATAAATAAAATTACACTCATATACTTAAGGCATTCAAGAGTTCACTCTTAATTTGATGAAGCTCGAATTAGGATGCAATTCCCTCTATGTTTGGAATTTCTACCAGGCTTTTAGTAAAATTGCAAGTTTTTTTATTACATAATAATTTAATCTATGTTTTTTATTTGTATATTTTGAAATTATTTTTAGCAAGCTATTAAAATGCAATTTGAGTTGGCATATGATTAAATGTACAACACTAATGAAAGGTGTTATTCATTTCAGTCTTACTTATGACAACAAGAACAATTGTGTTTTTTGGGAATGGTATATAGAATACAATCACTATTTTGTTCTTATAGCATGACCTAAAACTATTTTTAATTAGCTAATACCTCATCTACCCCAGGACAAGGAAATAGATTAACCACCCAAGATCAAGATTAGAGGCACATAGTAAAGTGGAAGACTTCCCCTTACAAATCAACAATCAATTATTTTGTTGCACCTCAAGGTTTTATTGTACAAACATGATTTTTTAATAAAGATGAACATTGGATTTAAATATATACTAATAAAAAGAACTAACTCTTAATATATAGATTTAGGGAAAAAATGTTGAAATAATTCATTTGATATAACTTTAGTGATTGCTATGGGTGTGAAGTTTAAACCTGCAACATTTATGGCAAGTTTTAAAATAAAATGTATTAAATATAAAAGAACTGTGTTGCCTATAATTATAGAATCAATGCAATTTTGAAAATATTTATGATAAGATCTAAAACAAAAAAAAATTAAATTTAAAAGAATTATATTCCCTATCATTATAAAATCAATGCAACACTTATTATCATATTCTCTTGATTCAAGCATATGATATCATGATTAGATATTTATAATATAATCATCAATTGTTCCCATATGGGGTGACATTTGTCGATCCCAATTTACCTGGCACACATGTGAATATAGAAGTTAAAGCCCCTTGTTTCCACCCTCCCCCTCATCAATTCACCATGCTTAGCATTCGTGCTGGGAGGGAGATAGTGTGTTGGAAAAACAAGGGAATATTAATGGCACACATTCAACACCAGTTCTGGCTCACCAAATCAAGTACAATGTAGCTTGACGACATCAACTCTGTCCCCATGGATCCTTTCCCTGTCATCTGAATGGTTTTTATGGATGTAAGGATTCAAAGTGGTTATTTTATTCTGCATATGCACTCAAATTTTCATTCCTGTAACAACCCTAATTGGATACATGCTTAAAGATTATAAAGTAAAATTAATTAAAAGAAATTAATTATGGTTAAATGAGTAATAATTCAAACTACAGATCACATTTAATGACCTGTGAAATAAAATTAAAAGATCAATGAAAAATGATATAAAAATGGTGGCGTATGCAGAGAGGGATAGCCATGGATCCCGAGAAGATAAAACATTAACTCAGGACGAAGGACGGAGGACGGAGGGTGGTTGAAGGAGTAACTGCATGAGTCGGTGAAGGAGGAATAAGGGGGAAAAAGGAGGTTTACATGAGGGGAGAGGATCAGTCGATGGAGGAGGGATCCAGAGGACTATGGACTTATTGTGAGCAGAGAGAGTTTCTGGTTGTGATTTTGATCAGTTGAGCCACCGAGTTGCTGGAGGTTTTGGGCACGGAGGGCTAGGATATCCGTAGATATCCTGGAGCTAGGTAGTTTTCCTAGTTGGCAGGGAGGACAGTAGTTTTGGACAGTTATTTTCTGGTTTGTGGTAGGGTTGATCTGGGTAGCAGGTAGCAGGAAGGCAGCAGCAAGGCAAGAGGCAACAGAAATTAGCATCAAAACCAGGTATTTGCTAAGTTATGTATTTATTTCGTTCTGCCATGAATTCAAAATTTGTTGATAAATCTAAGTTACTGAAGTTGCTGTTATGAAAATCAATATTATGCTATCAAATTATTGTTTCAGTTTATTCCATAAAATGTTTATGAAACTTAATGATGTTTAGAAATATTAGGCTGTTACATATGGTATCAAAGCGTCTTAGTTCGAAATCTAGGCCTATGGGCCAAAACCCAAGTGTTAACTCCAGCCACGCTTCAACTACAAACAAAAACATTTCGTCTGACCTAGTACAACTGATATAGTATCCAAAAATATACTCAGGTAGTACCCCTAAGTTATCCAAGCAAGTGATCTCATAAGAGATATCACAAGTAACCACTTTAGGCAATACCCTTTAACTGGATCATGTATGGTCACTACAGTTTAGCCTGAATATTCAAAAGAATGCCTTTAAAATAAGTGGCAGCAAACCAGACAGTTGGAAGGATCACTTCCCACAAAATGGCTAACCTTAAAGCAGCCTGAATAAAGCTATTAAGCATGAAAAACAAAGATGATAGCTTAATTTTATTTTGAGCAATACTTGTTAATGAAGTTTCGGGTAGAATAGACACCTGAAATCGATGGAAATGTTGAGGGAAACTTTTGTCTAAGGCTTGAAGCAGGTAAGATTCAATAATTACACGAACTATACCAAATAAAATGCAAAAAAGACATTTGCAAGACCTTTAAAAGGCCTGCTTCACCTTGAACTTACCTAAATGAGGAACTACTAATGCACAGTCGGAAAAAGGAAATTGGAAGACTTGTATTGCATGGGAACAGTGTAAACTGGTTGCCTGTATTAGCCTCGGTGAATTTTAATAATGTAAAAACTCATGAACAATAGACCAATATAAATCTTAAGCATCCCAAGGGAGCGGGCCATTACGCGGGAGAACAGGTCTGAGTCGTCGGATCTCGGGCGAGAACCCGACAGCCGTCAGATCTACAAGAAGTTGCGAGGGAGTAAAGTCCTCAAGGGATATAGGAGGAGAAATCCCAACTTAATCAGGGTCGTCCGTTGGAGGGATGCGTGACAGCAACCAAGCGCCACCCAAGAGATACTGACAGGAGGTCAGTCATCGGAGAATCGGCATATCAGAGATCCCGGGAGCAAGGGTTTCGTGCATAATAGAATCGCAAAATGTGATTTCCCGATCGAATAAAGACCGTCCATTGTGAGTGACGTGCATCAGGAGGTCCTGGGAAGTCGGGGATCGGGAAAATGGGGTTTTCGAGGACACAGAATGCTCGCATGTTGGAGTCGCGATTCATGATATCCCGACAGGAGATTTGAACCGTCCATCGACGTGGACGTGTGGCGAGAGATCTCGGAGAGTCGGAGTTCAGAATATCGGGATTTTTGAAGTCGTACAACTCGTGCATAATGGAATTACGATACGCGATTTCCCGATACAATCAGAGCTGTCCATCTCTGGGACAGGTGGAAACCATCGAGAACCATGGGTGTTTGGTCCCATTGACATATCGGGAATCGGTGTATCGGGGATTTCGTGGACACGAAATCTCAGCATTCCGAAATCGCAAAGTCTGAAATCCCAATGAGTGGGGCCAACTGATCACACCTCGAAGAGAGAGGATAGCGCTAGCTGTCAACCAATTGGGTATCGAAAAATCAAGAATTCCAAAGACATAGGCACATTAGTATCGAAAACCCCGAAACATTAAAGGGTAATCAGGACCATCCATCATTGAGGGACGCGTGTCTGAGGATCTAAAAGAGTCGGGGTTCGGGATTTGGAAGGATCCGTGGACAAGTGTTATGGGAATCGCGATATCCCGACATGCAATTTCCTGATCACTACAGGAGTGTGGGCCATAGGTGCCAGAGCAAGGGACAGGTGTTGGAAGGTCAACCCATGCGGGAGTCAACACCAAGTGGCATCGAGAAATCGGGAATTCTGTAGACAAGCGGTTCATGCAACTTGATATTGTGATATCCGAAAACCCGATAAGGGACAAGGATGCGGCCTTGTGGTATAATGGTCATATGCACCAGGAGCTTATCCCGAAGGGCTAATGCACAATTACCGCATCGGTATATCTGGGATCAGGGGATCGAGAATTCTAAGGACATGCGCGCGTTGACATCACAAATGTTGAAACCCCGAATCCCGATAGAGTGATACAAAGCTTTGGTCATGGAGGCAGGTCATATAGACCAAGGTATAGCTAGTAGGCACTAGCCCATAGAGATGGAGCTCATCGAAAAATCAGGAATCGGGAGTCTGTGAGGACAAAGGTTCATGACAACGAAAGTCACGAAACCCTGAATCCTAATAGGAAATAGGACTACGGTCACATAGGACAGGGTCACATGGGCCAGAGTGTAGCTATGAGAGGGCTAAATCTAGAAGGGAGCGCATCGACATATCGAGGATCGCGGATTCCATGGATAGAGGTATAAGGGTTTTGAAAACCCCAAAACTCCGATGTAGGATAGGTCTGGTGTCACATGGAATGACGGTCATAAGAGAGGGAAGTCTAGCCTGGAGGGCTATCACATAAAAAGCGTATTGGTGAATTGGTAATTAAGAGTTTAAAGGAACGAAGATTTTCGACATTGGGGATTATGAAACCCCGAAACCTGATAAATGGGATTTCTATGGGAAAAAAATTGGGCACGGCCCGAGGCAGAGGCCGTGAAGAAACAAGAAAGACCTGTGGGTCGTATATTGACCAGTGACTCCCAGGGAAATCCAAAGAGTTGTTTAGGCTCGGTTGATGAAATTGAACGATCCTGTATACCCATATAAAAACGTACATACACATATAATAAGAGGTATACAATGACGAATGAAATTATAAAATACAAATGAAATAAATTGAAGGCAAAATACCATAATCCGTAGAGGTCTGGAATTACAAGCAAATTATTTTGTTTCAAAAGAGGAAATCACCATTCTTTACCATAGCGTAAGGAAGGTTTATGCAATTTCTGGATTCGAATAACCCCGCATTCTTGATGAAGGTACTGAAACTGTGCACAACTAGTGGATTGAATCGTACCTCTTACCATAGCTTAGGGCGAGCTCCGCAATGTGTACAGACAGGGGTGGGTTGGTTCCCAATATTTCAAGGAGACTGGACTCGAGGTCTTGGATCTTGTCAGTGGCCACCTCAATATACTCTATTTCTGCAAAACGAATTGGATCATATACAACATTAACCGATGCTAGTGAAGTTCTCAGAACAATGGTGAGGATGTGAGCCATGGCGAGGGAGATTTGGGAAACCTCTGAGCAGAGCAGAGGCAGAGCTATGATGGAAAAAGACTGATGAGAGGCAAGTCCCAGCGGATGAGAAAGTGGGATAGAGGAAGGACGCGTAGAGAGTTGAAAGGCTGACAGGTGGAGAATGATGAGGTTAGATACGAGGGAGCTTGAGGAAGCCAGACTAGCACGTGGAACCCATGTGTGCCCAAATTCTGTGTGCACATTTAAACTAAATTTATATATATATATATTTTATATTATTCTTAATAATTTAGTATAAATAATTAAATAATTTAGTATAAATAATTTTATATAATAAGGTCAAGTTAGTATAAATTAATGAAGGGTTAATAGGGTTGAGAATTACTTAAAGTAATTAAGTATTTATTTAAGTATAAGGTTAATATACCTTAAAACTTGATGTTGACCAAGCTTAGATGTTGAATCCTAACCCAAACCTAGCCAATTCCCCTGATGGAGTAATGTCTATTTACAGACAAGTAAAGAAGACTTATGCCTAACCCTGTTTCTAAGTTTAAGTAGCACCAATTTGAAACATCCTGGAACTCACCTTGACAACTTTGGGTTGATCCAGGTTAAGTCATACAAGATGGCTAGGACTTGTAGGGGTCGAGACAGGGGAGCGTCGTCACGGGCACCACCGATGCCACCCACGCCATCAACACCATCAACACCACCAACACCACCAACACCACCACTGCCATCGCCCGAGCTATCCCTCATACTACGCTCATTGGACACCATTAACGAGACTTTAAAGGGGCACCAACCAGCAGGGGCTGAAGTGGAACCCCCACCATCTGAAATGGGTAATCTAGAAGCATCGAGGAACTCAAGGGGAGAATTTCCACCTGAAGACATCATGCGAGAGTTGTAGAAGATCAAACTTCCGAAGTTTGCCGGAGGTCGCGCTAGTGAACGCGCGGAAGCATGGTTGGAAGGCATGACAAGGTGTTTTTCCCTAAGGGACTATACGTCCAATTCAAAGGAAAAGATCACAATTTTCCAGTTAAGAGATAGCGCCTTGAACTGGTGGGGCAACTTGGAAAGACAACTACACCTTACCCCAGACACAGTATCTTGGGAACTTTTCGAGGAGAGGTTCCGAAGGAAATATCTACCAGCATACTACGAGGAACAACAAGTAGGGGAATTTCATGCCCTAGTCCAAGGAAACAGAACTGTAGAAGAATATGAGATCAGGTTTATGGAGCTGGTCAAGTATGTTTCGTATATGGACAATGACCAACGACAGGCAGAGCACTTCATTTATGGATTGAAACCGAAGATAAGAGCTATGGTATGGATGTGGAAACCGTCTTTAGTGGCGGAGGCAGTAGAAAATGCGCGTTATGTAGAAGAACACATGAACTTAACAGGGGGTACAAGATTAGCATTTCCACATTGTCCTGGATTCGTAGGAAAGACCTCGAGGAGATTTACTAGGAGAGAGGGCTCAAGACCACCACCTTATGGTAACAGAGTCGTGCCAAGGATAGTAGCTACAGGGATTTCAAGGGAAACTAGTGCAGCATCTCATTCATCACCAATGGTGCAGATAGACCCACGACCATCTCGAGGAACAGCTAATAGGGGCAGGGGTTCCAGGGGAAGGAACTCATTTAGGAATCAGTCACATAACAGTGCACCGGCTCAATCTCATATTGTCTGTTGGAGATGTGAAGGACCCCATTATGAATGGGACTGTCCAGAGTTACAAGAAGGGTTTGTGCACAGAGAAGGAAAGGCACCATTAGGAAGGTCAGGTAGCAACCACCAGATTTATGCAGCGGTTAATAATTGCCAGGATGAACATCAATCCACCATATTAGAGTTATCAGGTATGCTAAATCATGTTAATGTTAATATTTTGTTTGATTCTGGTGTGACAGATAGTTTCATTTCACCATCTGCATTAGAAAAGAGTGGGTTGGCAACCTATGAGCACGATGACTTTAAACAAGTCGAGATGACTTCGGGGGAAAAACAAGTTGTAGGACTTAGTGTTGATAATTGCATAGTAGACCTAGGAGTGTGCACTACCAGGTTGAAGGTATACATCACTGCTCTAGGAGCATATGACCTAATCATTGGAATGGATTGGTTAGTAGCTCATCGAGCTTTAGTAGATTGTTTCACCAAGAAGGTACTTTGTATTAATGATGAAGGAAGACCAATAGAGATCCAAGGTGTACAGAGAAAAGTGTCATTATGCTTTATATCAACTATGAAGGTCAAACGATGCTTGAGACAAGGGTGTCGACTTTATGTAATGGAGGCAATGAAAGAAAGGAAGGGACCCTCATTGGATCAGTACCTAGTTTTGTCAGAATTTCAGGATGTTTTTCCAAACAAGTTACCAGGGTTACCTCCAGAAAGGGAGCTTGATTTTACTATTGAGCTAAAACCTGGTGCAGAACCAATATCCAAGACTCTGTATCGAATGACGGTGCCGGAACTTTTTGAATTGAAAATGTAGTTGAAGGAATTACTAGACTTAGGGATAGTAAGGCCCAGTGTCTCACCTTGGGGCGCACCGGTAATTTTTGTAAAGAAGAAGGATGGATCCTTACAACTGTGTATAGACTACAGGGACTTGAACCATGCTATAGTGAAAAATAGATACCCAATGCCACGAATAGATGACCTCTTCGATCAGATGAAGGGAGCAGCAGTATTCTCAAAAATTGATTTGTGATCTGGGTATCATCAGTTAAGGATTAAGCAAGAAGATATCCCAAAAACTACCTTTCGAACTCGGTTTGGACATTATGAGTTTGTTGTGGTACCTTTCAGATTGACTAATGCACCAGCAGTATTCATGAGGCTCATGAACAGCGTATTCCGGAAGTATTTAGATCGATTTGTACAAGTTTTTCTAGATGACATTCTCATCTATTCCAGGGATGAAAGAGAACACAAGGAACACTTGCAAATAGTGTTGTCTTGAATTAGGGAGAAAAAATTGTATGGGAAGTTGTTGAAGTGTTCCTTCTTCCAGAAAGAGATCCACTATTTGGGTCATATCATTTCAGGTGAAGGAATCTTGGTAGACCCAGAAAAGGTAAAGGCCATTATGGAATGGCCAGTGTCGAAAAATGAATAGGAGGTGAGAAGCTTCATGGGGCTAGTAGGTTATTACCGGAGATTTGTGGAAGGATTCTCAAAAATAGAAAAACCCATCACCACTTTGCAACGCAAGGGTGTCAGGTATGAGTGGACAGAAGAATGTGATAGCACATTCATTGAGCTTAAGAGGTTACTGACTAGTGCACCAATTCTACGAGTGCCAGATATGGAAAAGGACTTTATGGTCTGCACGGATGCCTCGAAACAAGGGTTGGGGTCCGTGATAATGTAGGATGGAGGAGTGATAGCTTATGCATCAAGGAAGTTGAAGAAGCACAAAGAGATATATGTGACTCATGATTTAGAGTTGGCAGCGGTAATGCTAGCTCTGAAACTTTGGAGGCACTATCTTGTGGGGAAAAATTTTGAGCTCAAGACGAACCATCAAAGTTTAAAACATCTCTTCACTCAAAGAGATCTGAATGCTAGGAAAAGGCGATGGAGTGAGTTTATGAGTGAGTATGATTTTGGTATTTCATACATAAAGGGGAAGGAAAATGTGGTCGCAGATGCCTTGAGTAGGAGACCACATATCTTCTCCTTGGTACCCTTAAAGGTCAATCTGAGGGAACATGTGTTGACACAACTACTAGGAGACAATTGGTATTTAAAGGTTACTTCAAACCTCCAGAGCGGGAGGCAGCTAGACCCAAAGTATGAAGGATATAATCTAGAAACAGACGGATTGTCTAGATATCGAGGAAGGATATACATCTCGGAGAATGGGGATATTCAAAGAATCATACAAAAGGAAGCCCGTAGAGCACTTTATTGCGCACATCCGGGTGTGAAGAAGATGTACGCGGAGATGAAGAAACTCTTTTTTTGGGTAGGCATGAAGCATGATGTAGTCCATTTCATCACCAGATGCCTAGAATGTCAACAAGTGAAGGCCGATCACCATCACCTGGCAGGCCTCCTACAACCACATGATGTCCCTATGACCAAGTGGGAAGTCATCTCAATGGATTTTGTTGTAGGGTTGTCGCTCACATCTCAAAGACATAATGCCATTCTTGTGATAGTGGATAAGTTAACCAAGAGTGCTCATTTCATTCCGGTTAGAGACACTTACGATGTTATCGATGTGGCACGAGTGTTCTTAAGAGAGGTTATCCGTTTGCACGGGATACCAAAGAAGATTATTTCAGATAGGGACTCTAGATTCACTTCTAGATTCTGGACAAGTTTACAGTCAGCATTGGGGACTCAATTGAACTTAAGCATAGCTTATCATCCTGAAACAGATGGGCAAACGAAGAGAGTAAATCAAGTTATGGAAGACATGCTAAGGATGTATGTGATGGATAATCAAACCCAATGGGAGAAGTACCTACCTTTGGTAGAGTTTGCCTACAATAACAGTAATCATAGTTCCATTGGAATGCCACCATATGAAGCTTTGTATGGAAGGCCATGCAGAACACCATTGAGTTGGGATAGATTAGAAGACCGAGTAAAAGTTGGCCCAGAATTGATTCAGGAAATGGAGGAACAGGTGATTCAGATCAGGCAGAGGCTAAAGGAAGCACAGCATAGACAAAAAAGTTATGCGGATGCACACATGACAGACCGAAATTATGAAGTGGGGGACCAATTTTTCATTTGTATCAGGCCTAATAAGAGCACCATACGGTTCGGGAAGGGGACAAAGTTGTCACCTCGGTTTATAGGGCCATTTAAGGTCCAAGAGAAAATTAGACCCATTGCCTATCGTCTCGTACTGCCACCCCACTTGCATAAAACTCATAATGTATTTCATGTATTTGTTTTACGTCATTATGTTGCTGATGAATCACATAAACTAAATTGGAAAGAATTGCAGGTATTGGACGTGGGAACCCTCACGGTAGAACCGTTACGCATACTGGACCGTAGAGTCTGACAGCTCAGAAACCATCTGGTATACCAAGTTAAGGTCCAATGGGACAAGTATAGTCCAGGATCTACTACTTAGGAGGATGCCAAGACACTACAACGAGATTATCCCTCACTATTTTGACCACTTCAAGAATATGTTTCTCGAAGGTGGGGTGTATGTAACACTACCTTTTGACTTAGATAACCAAGATTACCTGAGGCCTATACGCTTTATTTCCTAGTCACAGTGAAACTGTTAAGTGACACACATAAACTTTAAACTTATGAACTGTAATGAATGTTTAAGTGTTACTAATGATGATGCATGTAATGCGATCTATTATGTGAATGTAAATTTTACGAATGTTTAAATTTTATTGATGATGATGTATATGATGTGACATATTGTCAGAAAGTGAAATTGTTGAATGTTTAAATACTATTAGAATGATGTTGTATGCGATGAAATCTATTTTGGTAAATGATAATCTTGTGAATGGGTGACGAGTTTGAATTATGGGATATTATGAAATCTAATTCTAATTGGAAAACTTTGATGTTAATGTCTTGGTACGGGGATACCAAATCGAAATGATGATATTATGCAATTATATGATGATAATGCATAGAAATGTACGAGTTGTGTTGCAGACTAATTTGCAAGTTATGGGCTATGAAATAGCCAAGTGATAATGATGATGAAAGTGGATATCAGGACCACTAACCGAGAAACATTGTGGTACGAATAATGTATGTGAAATTTATATTGATTTGGATGCATTGCTATGATATGTGGACTAGTGCATGATTTTGGTACTAACACTGCCCAAAACTGAATAAACGATGACAAAACCTCCAGCAACACGGTGCTCCTGTATGTTCCATTGTAGGGTGTTGACCCTAGTTCTGTTAGGAGGGGTGGAGGCATTTCCCACCATGTATCCTCCATTGTAGGGTGTTGACCCTCATTCTGCTAGGAGGGGTGGAGGCATTTCGCACCATGTATCCTCTGAAACCTAAAGTCATGGGAGGATGGTGCTAGTTCACGCTCCCCAGGTCGTGTGATGATGACTGTCAGTTGCCTACTAGGGAAGCTTCGTCGAGATAGCGAGACTTCCACTTACAGGTTCTATTTGGAGTTAGGTCAATATAGTTGACGCTCCAAGATAGTCTAGCAGAGGAAGGATAGGAATGGAGATGGAAGTAGGTTAGGGAGGAAGGATGAGTAGTAGTAGTTGAGACTATATGGAGATCTGTTTTGTGATTGAGACTATATGGAGATCTATTTTTTGATTGAGACTATATGGAGATCTGTTTTGTGATGGAATTTGATGTCATCCCTTTAAAAAAAAAAATAAGAAGAAGAATTGTTAAACCGGATAATTGTGATTAAAGAATTCCTCAAAGAATTGATTAATTATTGTCTTTTATAAAAGACTAGTCTTGCTGACTGAATTGAATGCATGCATAAATTACTAAAGGATGATAGTTTGATTATTAGTACATGCACGAGACTTGAATGTACTAGCTACACATGCATTTCTTGTACATATACACTAGTATGTATGAGCCTTCTTGACTTATTTATGGATAATGCAGTTACTTATTGTGAATGTGTGAACCATGCTCTTTTCCTTGTACCATCAGATGCCTTAAACTTTGGGACAAAGTTTCTTGAAGGGTGGGTGTATGTAACAACCCTAATTGGATACATGCTTAAAGATTATAAGGTAAAATTAATTAAAAGAAATTAATTATGGTTAGCTGAGTAATAATTCAAACTACAGATCACATTTAATGACCTGTGAAATAAAATTAAAAGATCAATGAAAAATGATATAAAAATGGTGGCGTATGCAGAGAGGGATAGCCATGGATCCCGAGAAGATAAAACATTAACTCAGGACGAAGGACGAAGGACGGAGGGTGGTTGAAGGAGTAACTGCATGACTCGGTGAAGGAGGAATAAGGGGCAAAAAGGAGGTTTACATGAGGGGAGAGGATCAGTTGACGGAGGAGGGATCTGGAGGACTGTGGACTTGCTGCGAGCAGAGAGAGTTTGTGGTTGTGATTTTGATCAGTTGAGCCACCGAGTTGCTGGAGGTTTTGGGCACGGAGGGCCAGGATATCCGTAGATATCCTGGAGCTAGGTAGTTTTCCTAGTTGGCAGGGAGGACAGTAGTTTTGGACAGTTATTTTCTGGTTTGTGGCAGGGTTGATCTGGGTAGCAGGTAGCAAGAAGGCAGTAGCAAGGCAAGAGGCAATAGAAATTAGCATCAGAAACAGGTATTTGCTAAGTTATGTATTTATTTCATTCTACCATGAATTCAAAATTTGTTGATAAATCTAAGTTACTGAAGTTGTTGTTATGAAAATCAATATTATGCTATCAAATTATTGTTTCAGTTTATTCAATAAAATGTTTATGAAACTTAATGATGTTTAGAAATATTAGCCTGTTACAATTCCCTGCCTAAAATTTCTCTCCACTGGTGTTGTGCTCCCACACCTATTGACTCCATTTCCCCTTTGTTCTTCATTTCCTCTCTTCACTCAGCCTTCATCCCCATCAATTCTCTCTTCCCTCTGGTGCCTGAGAATTGTTTTCATTTCACCATCTCTCTCTGTTCTATTTACACCATGCTATGTGAAAGGGGCAAACCCAAATGAGGGTCATCCTATTATATCTGTGTAGCCCGACACCATCAACCAAGCCCTTCCTTGGCCCCCTCTCTGCCTCCCAAAACATTCACCAATCTTGTTGGCCTACCCCATTCTAATAAAAATTGGAATGATGATTCTCAATTTCCCCTTGGAAATTTGGAGCCAATGCCTTAAAATTCCTACCCCGTGATTGATTCAGGTGGTTGTCCTATAGAGGAAAAAATCCCTCCAAGTTGGTTGGAGGGTACCACTATGTCAACTACACCAATTTTCAATTCCATCCTCCTTATCCAGCCTATGACATATTTGGGAGGTTGTGTGATAGAGGGAAAAATTCCTCCACATTGGCTGGAAGACTCAACAAGGGGTAAAACCCAAAAAATCAATGAGTCATTCAATGGGACCACCAAGAAAGACTTGGATTATTTCCTATCTTAGGAGGACACTCCTCTAAATTGGTTCAAGGAAGCAACAACACAACCATATTTAGATGCCCACGACCCACCCAATGTTGCGAGCTCATGGTCGTAACTGCTTAGTCCACGTTGATTCTCGAAGGATCATCTACATCTGATTTTTGAAATTCATCGGGACATGATGGACAAACTTCATTGCCAGAGTTCCCTCAACCATCGCCTGGACCTCCTATTCGACTCCTTGTCAAACAATCCTACCAATCGCTACTTCCTGACTTGCTTCCAACTGTTCGTTTTCACTTTCCACGATGATGGATGCATGGGTTTGCCAAATCTCTAATTTTCATTTTGTCATGTTATCAGGTCTAGATAGGATACATTTACAGTTATATTTTTCACTAGTTAGACTTTGGTTCTGGTCTACCGCCATCTCTATTCGTTTTGCAGGCCACTTGTTCTGGTTTCCATGCATGTGGAAGAACATGTGATAGATTTTGAACCATGTATTTCTATGACGACTTTTTAAGGTAATATAATCTTTTTTATTTACAAAAAAATTATATAATCATAAATTGTGATAGAGAAAGTGTTATTTCTTCTAAAATAAACATGGTTTCTATCAGTTCAACTTTATCAAAACTATTTCTCCATTTTGTGTTTAAAAAAAAAAATTTGTTAATATTATAGCCCATGTTTATAACTATAATAGTGAAACATGTAGTTGGACTAACCTAAAAACATTTTGGGATGAGTGTGTTTGTAAAATTTGTGATACAAAGGATGTTGAGGATGAACACAACCTCCTTTTAACATGTCGTAACCTTGATAATATAAGATATAATTTTACCTAGTTCAAGATACATAATTACTCTTAAAGACCTAGCATTACAAAAACTATAATGAATTCAAAGTATTTTTATTTACTTTTAAATTAATTGTTTTTCATTTTTCTTAAGATTTGATAGACCAAAGTTCGTCTTATCATTTTTGTCATCGTCGTCTCCATCATCATCCTCTTCATATTCAATGTCATCATTGCCATCCTCCATTTTCATCATCATCTTTATCATTGTCACCATCATCATCCTGCTACTCATTGTCCTCACCAATGTCATTCTTCCCATCATCACCACTACTAATTTCAGTGTTATGAATTCACGTTAAATAAAGATGTTTCCTACCATTATCTTCTTCAATGAGGCTAAAGTGAGTGTAGTATGATGCTGAAAATACTAAAAGTTTAACTATTAGCAAAGGTATAGAAGGTTGCAACATGCTTAACTATTAACAAAGGTATAGAAGGTTACAACCTTTTTATGAAGCATTTCTTCACGGTATTACAAATACTAAAAATATCATCAATATTGACCTCCTCATCATCATTGTATCATTTTTTGTCCTTATTAACTTCACTCTCTTTGCTGCCCTAGAAGTTAATTTCAATTTAATGTATTCATGTGAAAGGAAGTCATTGCCATTGTTGAATTCAATATTATTTATTCACATTAAAGGAAGGTGCTTCCTACCATTAGGATAGATCATATCCATGATGTCCTCCAAGCTATAGGATTTTATGCTAGTCACTTGTGGGGTGTACCATCGCATGTATAGGTTGGCTATAATGTTAGTGTGACACATTAATTCTAGTCAAACTATCACCCTAATATTAAGTACTCATACACACTATTAACCTACAACTCTATTATTATTGATCATATCTCATTATTTAAATATCTACATGTTTAATAATACAAAGGATGCGATATATCCTCCACCCCACCAATATCTTAATGAAACTAAAGTATAATGTTAAAAATACTAAATATTTGACTTTTAACTCTTAAACAAAAGTAAAGAAGGTCTTGGGTCATTACCTTGTTTCTTTAGGTCCAAAGAAGATGAGCTCTTAGCCAATTAAAAACAATTCTACATCTTACATCAAGACCAAAAGGGTGGTTACACCCCACAAACAATATCGACCAAATTCCCAATATCTCTATATGGTCATTAGTGATTCACAGTGTCCCCATACATGACGCCTAAAACACTCTATCAAAATTGCAATTTATCTTTTTTTTTCCAAAAATTAAATGTGTAACTTAATCCATCATAATAATAAAAAACTGAAATTTGTATTATAAATTTTTTACTGTGTATAATGAGAATTCAAATAATTAATTTAATAAAATAATTAATCAGATCTAATTTAATTTATAATTCCAAAATTTTAAATTACATCCGTTTTTAGGGTTTCATTTCAATATATGAATTTAAAAAACCAAAATTATAGTGGATAACTCCACGACTCTGCCCGCCAATGCATGCATGAAGCACCAGTTGTCTTTTATTAAATGTGGCTCCTTGTGGCGCGCTATTCATATTTTTACAGCGAATGTCGCTCCTTGTGGCGCGTTATTCTTAGTCCCAAACAATGTCGCTCCTTTTGGCACCGCCAATGCATGCCACACGAATGTCGCTCTTTACGGCGCGCTATTATTGTGACATGACACCCGACACAAGATATATTCTTCATTCCCGCCCTCTTGACTGTACCTTCACTCCCTCCAGCTATTCTTGCGACACGACACCCGACACAAGATATATTCTTCATTTCCGCCCTCTTGACTGCACCTTCACTCCCTCCAGTTGAATGAATACATCTGCCACCATTTATTAATGGCGACACAACATATTTGCTTCAGTCCCGACCACTTGACTGCAACTTCACTCCCTCCAGTTGAATACATACATATGCCACGGTCCACCATTGATCAATGGCGGCATAACTTATATTCTTCATTCCCGCCCTCTTGACTGTACCTTCACTCCCTGCAGTGGACTACATACATCTGCCAGCATTTGTCTTTCAGCCGCATTCATTAACCGAGTGTTTGTTATTGCCTCTTAAAACTGAATACTCTCGAGCAGTTGTGTGAGAGCAGCACGGAAACATTATTTTGAAATATTCACACAAATATCAGGTGTATCGCTTGACATGTTGACCCAAGAAAACATAAAAAAATTATAGAACATAATAAAAGACTAAATTATGGCCTTAGGCCTGAACCAGCGGTAGAAACCTGCTCTATCAATTTTGTTTCTTCCAGAGTCTCCATAATGTATATTAGGGTTTTGGGGAGGTCTTCAAGTTACTCTTAGAAACATGTGTCAGAAGGAAGAAATGGATGTCTTAAATTCTAAATACTTCATTTACAGAATGCAAATATCATTTTTTGGATTTCAGTTTTCTATTCTCTTATGTCCAGCGCATGTTTCCCCACCTTCAAGGTAGAGTTGTCTCAGGACATGCTAACAATTTTGGTATACTTATTGCATTCTACAATTACCAATGATTCTTTGTATGATTCTCACTTAATTAGAGACCAAAAAAATCATTAAATAGAATGAAACAACGCATGTTTCCCCACCTTCAAGGTAGAGTTGTCTCAGGACATGCTAACAACTTTGGTATACGTATTGCATTCTACAATTACCAATGATTCTTTGTATGGTTCTCACTTAATTAGAGACCAAAAAAAATCATTAAATAGAATGAAAACGAAGAGGGGAGAACAAACCGACTAATCAGACTATCATAGTGAATGTTGAATACCCAATTGCATGGAAACCATTAGTCCATCATACAACCCATGTGCTTGCATGCCTAAGACACTAAATCAGTGGATTCAAAGGGATCAAATTGAATGCTTAATGATGTGACAAAGTCGGGATGGAGTAAATACGCCCATTTGTCATGAATTAAGGCAACACTGATGGGGAGCAAGATCTCCCTCATTTATTTGAATTGATCTTTCATAATAACACAAATAGTTTCCATCTAATGCATATATACATCAACTCAAGTACATTTACATAAAATATCAATCACTATGTAGTCTATAGAGGTATCTTTATTAAAATGGACTTTAACAATTACATTTTCAAAGGTGTTTCTAGAGACTGCATTGTGATTAATGTTTTCCCATCTACACTATACTTCACAATCATAGAATAAATATTATACTTCATGATCATGGAATAAATATTTAGTTAGACTATTTCCTCCATTGTTCTTCAAATCCATACTTCCCTCAATGAGAAGGGATCCAATGGCTCCAACATTTGTCATAGTATACATATGATTAACTTTAAGTGGATTTTGACTAAGGGACTTCCTTCCAACATTGTATCCATGTGGCTATCTTTTGTGTTGTCTTGGATATTTTTAGTTTCAAGAAGGACTCCCATTGTCACATTAGTTTGATTATAAAACCAAGTGGCTAATGATGGCGATGGTTTCCACCTTCCCAACTCTTAATAATTTAAAGCCTTGATACATAACTATGAATTCCACTCCACTCTCCAAGGCTTAACTAAACCTTAAGTGTAGGATGTAAAACTCCAAGTCCGAGCCCCTGTGGAATTGTAATTATGTTTATAGGCTGTCCAATGAGCCTGATTTTGTATATGTAAATACAATCATATCATTAATAAAATTACATTGTTGCGTGTAGACCCTCTTTGAAGAAAGAGTTATGGGGGACTAAGATCCACTAGGTGGGGAAGGGGCTAAGTGTCTACGGGATAAGCTAGAGGGCTTACCTCTAAAGGAATAATATTATATTATTATTTCCTAGAAGCTAAGGTTTGATATGACCATGTTGTCCTAAGTTCCTAGAGGAAAGGGGGACGAGTGTTAAGTGGAGCTCAGGCATGTGTCAACCTGAGCACATGCAGTTTTAAGTGGAAAATTTAGCTCGTTGGGGGCGAGTCACTGATTGGTCTCATGATTCTCGCGACTGTCACGTATCCTTCACGATTATGTATGTACTCTCACGAGGTTAGTCACCTTAGAAGAGAGCCACACTTCCCACTGATGCACATGTGATTGTAACCTGTAGTTACTAGACGTCGCCCTATGTATTTTCCCTATGAATCCCGAGGCATTTGTATTCGCCTGAGTCGTGTTGTGTCTTAGCATTTGGTTGTTGCCACTTTTAGTGTCCATACCCATTTTTTGTGGTTTTTGTCACCCGTTTGTTAGTTGAATGTTGTTTTTGTATTACTTAGGAGCTAAATTGAAGAAATAGGTCGTTAGGCCTGTGAGCAACTCTCCCAGGTGAGAGAGTTTGCTGAGAAGTGATTTCTCCTAGAAGAGAGTCCCGTAGTAGCTACAATACTCTGAGACTTCTCATCCAGCCTATTGTTGAAGCCGAAGGTAAGGGAGGTGTAGTAGTTGATGGAATTGTATTAGTGAAGGTGTACCCTCCTCGGGTGGAGCAGGCTTGTGGAGAATGAGGGTCTATGGGTTGTGGGCGTAAGTGTCTCATGGGATAAAAGATCCTTCATGTTGTTCTATTCAACTTCCTTGTTTTCCTTGCCAATCTTATAATTCCCTTTCCTGGTGGAGTTTAGTCCCATCTCAAGGGTGACCCACTGTTGAGCATGATGAGCAATGTGGTCTAAGTCTGGGAGGTTCGTGGAAGGTATGAACATAGTTAGTGGTCATCTATTAAAAGTCAAGTACCAATTTTCTATTCGTTGTATGTTGTGTATTTGTATTTGCATTATAATCAATGAGTAATGCCTGGATATATATGTGTTGCATGTATGTGTTAATGTTGCTTCTTCATGAACATGTGTATGAGTAGAGTATTGACGTTTGTTTAATTGCATTAGATAGATATATATTTAAATTTCAGAATACAAGATGTTATCTCTATCTTCTAGCTAAGTTTTGTATGTGATTATCTCTGCAAAGTTACTTGGTGGCATGGCCTAGCCTATTGTTTAAGGCCAAAAATGTCACAAGAATGGTATCAGAGAAGTAAACGAAAAGTTAAGGTTGCTTTGGTAGCATTACCTGGCAGGGGTTGATGGCTAGGGACATTACAAATTGGTATTAGAGCCACGGTTTTGACACTAAGCCTGGACGAGACATGTTAGTGGTTAGCGAGAAATTTTTTTAAGAGTGAATTGTTGTCGAAAGGGACAAAATTCGAGGTTCAGAGTGTTCCTCGGTGCAAGGAGTTCATCGATAGAGTCTTTGACTCAAAAATCTTGGGAGAAATAGCTTGAGTTTTCTCATGAAGGGATGCAAATATCTATTGCAAGGAGTGCATAGATCTGAAAGTCGACTAAGTGTCGAAGCAACCCTCTAAGGATAAAGGGGTCTGAGAAATGAATCTCATGAGAGATAGCAGGAAGAAATATTCAAAGGGCGAGAAACTCTCAAGGTTTAACAAGTTAACGACTAGGATTTATTCAAGAGGAAACAGAGTCACAAAAACCATCATCTCTGAAAAAGTTGCGAGGTAGTTAGCTGTGAATTCCTTTGTAAATCCACGTAGTAACAGATTCTGTCTGTGTCGTTGATCTAAGAGAGAGGATACATGGCGAAAATATGTGGACTTCAAGTGAAATCACTTTGGGAGAAAACAAGTGTGGAGAGGTTGAAACTCCCGAAGCCCGAAGAGCCGAAGTGATGTCATCGATCTCTGGGAGACACACATCGACACATTGTCAACTTCGAGTGAAAGAAATTCGAGAGAAAGAGACTATTGAGAGGTTGAAAATCCCAAAGCTCGAAGAGACGAAGTAATTTATAGTCATCGATCCACGAAAGACACACATCAGTAGATTCTGTATTTCGAAAGCGAGGAGAATGGAACATAGAGCGCCACGTGGTAGGTCACATGAAACCGACATGTGGTCCAATTAGGCGGGAGACACAAGGTAGTTAAAATTGGTGAATAAATTAGATGGATCGGGCCCGCAATAACTTTGATCATATTCTATCAAGATCGATGGCCTGGGGTTTTAGGAATATAATATTGGGGTTTTTCCTTTGTGATTTAGGGCCTAAATATGGATCTTTAGGGCATGTTATGGGTTTGAGTGTGATTAATTATATCTTTAAATCCAAACTATTCATAAGAATAACTTAATTAAGGAACCATGTGGCCTAAATATGTGTACAAGTAATAATTAAAGATATAGGACATACTCAAATATGTGTGAGGCATAAACAAGGAGCTATACTACTTTTTCGTATTTATGTATCTTACTCAGGGACGGTCTTGGAATAATAAGGGATCCATATTTCCTAATTAAGAATATAAAAGAACTAATTGTAGATTTATATGTAAATAAAAGATTTACACATTGTAATTAAGACTATGCAAATCTTAATCACATAAGTTAACCAGGTTTATTATTTAACTACGTTTTTCATAAATTAATACGGTGAAACATGGTAAAAGGATTCATATTTGAAGTTGTATATATGTGCATCTTAATAGATTTACATAATGGAAATGAGTTTATAAATAGTTTCTAAAAATGAAAATCTAATTATTAGTAGTTCAAAATTTAGTTGTTAGTAGTTCTGGTTTCTTATATTTTAGGTTTTTTTCAAAGAATCTAATGAAAGAAGATTGATCTCAAAATGGTATTGTATTGTTTAGGGATTTCAGTCAAAAAGAAGTTGAGAGGCAAGTCCATGCAGTTTGGGGGTTTTAAGGGGAGAAGCTTTCTTTTAGAGGTTGGGACCAAACCTATTGGAATTTGAGAGTTGGGACCAAACCTATTGGAATTTGAGAGTTCACATAGGTGAGAAGTAGGAAATTGAAGCTCAAGTCAAGTAACTAAGGCATAAATCCATGCAGGTAATTTTTTTTTGCTTGTTTCCAATTTTTGTATTATGAAATTATATAAAACTAAAATTAGCTAAGAATTCTAAATAAGGGTGTGAATTTGAGAGTTTTTTTTATATAGTATGTAAATATGGTTTAGATTTAGCTATATAGCTTATTGGAAGACTAATATGTGGTTGAGGTGATTACAGAATCATTTTTTTTAACACTGAAAAATACCAAAATCCATTTTTATAAAGAAAAGAGCAAAGAGCATTGTGGGTTTTTGAATTGAGTAATTGCAAATAGCATAATGGGTTTTTGACTTCAGTAAAGTTGCATGGGATTTCTTTTATTTTTTGTTTTCTCTATTTTAATTTTATCTAGATTGTTGTTATCACTATCTAGATGGTTATTTCTCTGTTAAGTAGAGGAAAACACAAAAAATGTGCATTATTTGATAGATACACTTGGGTTGTGTTTGTTTTAAGGTCTAGAATCAATTTTATATGTTGAATATATTTGTTAATTTGTATTCCGGTATTGTGATGTGTTTATGTATTGAATATTTTTGTCTTTTTAAATCATCATTTTGGTTTAATATTTACCATCTCTTCTGTAAGAAACTGTTGTGTTTTTTTAAGGTCTAGAATCTATTTTACACATGTAATGTGTTTATGTGGTAAAATTTGAAGGTTTTTTATGGAGTATGTAAATATGGTTTAGATTTAGCTATATAGTTCATTGGGAAACTAATATGTGGCTGAGGTGATTACAGACTCGTTTTTTTTAACATTGAAAAATACCATAAGAGGGTTATGGGTTTTTTAGTTGAGTAAGTGCAAAGAGCATGATTGGTTTTTTAGTTGACTCAAACTGCAGATTTCTTTTCTTTTCTCTGTTTTTATTTTTTCTAGATTGTTGTTATCATTATGTGGATGGTTATTTCTCTGTTAAGTTGAGAAAAACATGAAAAATGTGCATTATTTGATAGATGCACTTGTTTTGTGTTTGTTTTAAGGTGAATCTAATTTACATGCGGAATATGTTTGTTAATTTTTATTCGTATTGTGTTTAGATATTTAATATTTTTATCTTTTTTAAATAATTATTTTGGTTTAATCTTTACAACCTCTTTTGTAAGAAGACAAATGTTTGTTAACTTTTCTTCCATTATTATGATGTGTTTGAGGTATTAAATATTTTTATGGTTATGATTATGGTTATTTCTGTGCTAAGTTGAGAAAAATATGAAAAATGTGAATTATTTGATAGATGCACTTGTGTTGTGTCTATTTTATGTTTTGTACTCTATTTTACAGGCTTAATATGTTTGTTAACTTTTATCCAGGTATTATGATGTGTTTAGGTATTGAATGTTTTTATTTTTTTTAAATAATCATTTTGGTTTAATATTCACCATCTCTTCTGTAAGAGACCATCCTATGAGTATTAATCTTATGTTGTGTTTTTTTTTTAATGTCTATAATCTATTTTACATATGTACTATGTTTGTTAACTTTGCTTCATGTATTGTTGTTATCACTATGTGAATGGTCATTTTTCTATTAAGTTGAGAAAAATATTAAAAATGTGCATTATTTGATAGATGCACTAGTGTTGTATATTTAAGGTTTGGAATCTATTTGACATGCTTAATATGTTTGTTAATTTTTATTCCGATATTTAATTTTTATTCACATATTGTGATGTGTTTAGGTATTGAATATTTTTATCTTTGTTCAAATAAGTATTGTGATGTGTTTAGGTATTGAATATTTTTATCTTTGTTCAAATAAGTATTGTGATGTGTTTAGGTATTGAATATTTTATATCTTTTTTAAATAATCATTTTATATTTTTAAAACATTAAAAATGTGCATTATTTGATAGATGCACTTGTGTTGTATATTTAAGGTTTGGAATCTATTTGACATGCTTAATATGTTTGTTAATTTTTATTTCTGTATTTAATTTTTATTCACATATTGTGATGTCTTTAGGTATTGAATATTTTTATCTTTATTCAAATAAGTATTGTGATGTGTTTAGGTATTGAATATTTTATATCTTTTTTAAATAATCATTTTGATTTAATCTTCATCATCTCTTCTATATACTTTTTTAAATGTATAGAATCTATTTGTACACATATAATGGGTTTATTAACTTTGTTTCAAGTATTATGATGTGTTTTAAATATTAAATATTTTTATTTTTGTTTAAGTAATCATTTTCATTTAATTTTAAGAAACCAACTAAGTATAGGGTATTAATTTTATGTTGTGTTTTTTTAATGTCTAAAATCTATTTTACACATGTAATATGCTTGTTAACTTTGTTTATTCACAATCTCTTATATTCTCAATAAAAGATCACCTGATATTAAGTATTAATCTTATACTATAACTTTATTTAAACTCGGTTTATTTACTTCATGTGTTTTAAAACAATAAATTAAAAAAAAATTATTAATATGTAGTATAAAACAATAAAACACAAAAAACAATCTTTAATATAAAACCATAAAAATAAAATAAAATAAAATTATTCTTTATAAATAAATAAAATTGCGGTTAGGGTGTAGAATAGTTGATCATGAAATATAATATTAAAGTACTCCCTTATGTGCTCAACTTACTTTGTATTTATGTGTATGTATAAATATTTATATATATAAATTGCATATAAAATATTGTGAAATGCTTTAATTTAAAATACAAATAACAAATGTATTTGAAATTTATAAATAATAATTATTTAAATTTATACAAAGTTATAATGTTTTAAGTATTTCTAAATATATGAATTTATATTGCAAATTTGAAATTATTATTACAACAATCTTACCAAGATAAATTTAATTATTAGTGCAACAATTTTACCCAAGTCAAACTTGATTATGTTCAAATATTTTTAATTTTTTAATTGTGTAAATTTAATGAGTGTTTTCATGTTTAATTTTATCTTAAAATTAAGACAAAAATGGAATTGGATCTTATTAGTGTATCACGTGTATTTATAAGTTAAAAATAAGTTTCTTCAAAATGTTTGATATTAGGAAAAGTTTATGTATTATTTTCAAATAAAAAATTTATTATTTTTTACATCATTAATCTTAAGTAGACAAGTTTTTTCATAAATAATGTTTTTATAAGTTAAAGACAAGTTTTTTCATAAATAATGTTTGTTTGTTTGAGGAAATATTTATTTATTAATTTTAAATAAAAAAAATTATATTTTTTATTTTTTTAATTTATTATATAAAAAATTAATAAAAAATTATTAGAATTTTTTTTTTTTTAAATTATTATTATTATTATTTTCTTTTCCATATTAAACACATTTAAATACATTTTACATTAAAACAATATTTATTTCTCTATAATATTTTAAATAAAAATAAAAATTAAACAAAACATTATATTATTTGATATCATTTGCATGGAAAAAAGTATAAAAAGTATATTCATAACATTTTAATGACGAGTTTTTATTGATTGTGAATATATGAAAAAGTTTCATATATTTTAAATATTGTTATTATTCAAAAAAATTATTATTTTATTAAAAATAAATAAAATTAATTTCATAATATGTTTAAGGAATTCAAGGGTTTACTTTTAATTTGAAGAAATTTAATCAAGATGCAATTCTTTCTATGTTTTGAATTTCTACCAAGTTTTTATTAAACTTGTATGTCTTTTTATTACATAATAGTTTATTCTATGTTTTGTATTTGTAAGTTTTGAAATATTTTTTAGCAAAAGGTTGAAGTGCAACTTGAGTTGGCATATGGTGTCATGTAGATCACTAATGTAGATCACTAACATAAGGTGTTACTTAAAATCATATAATCCCTTTACTCTAGTCACACTTATGACAATATGGGATATTGGGTTTTTTGTGAATGATATATACAATACAATCACCATTTTTTTTTAGTATGACCTAAAAGTATTTTTAATTATCTAATACCTCATCTTCATTGAATTAAATAAATAGATTAACCACCCAAGATCAAGATTCGAGGCATCTGGTAGAGTAAAAGTCTCCCCTATACAAACCAGCAATGAATTATTTTGTTACACCTCAATATACTGAGATTGTATTGAAATAAACAAGAGAAATTAGAGTGGTACACTTGAGTATTATAAGATAAACATTGCAATTAAATATATATATATCAATAAAAAGCATAAACTCTTAATATAGATGTAAGGAAAAAATGTTAAAATAATTCATTTGATTATAACTTTAATGATTGCTATGGGTGCTAGCTACAACATTAACATTTATGTCAAGGTCTAAAATAAAATTTAGTAAATTTAAAAGAATTGTATTACTTATTATAAAATCAATGCAATTCTTATTATCATATTCTCTTGATTCAAGCATGATATATTTCTATGTGGTTTAAACCCATGGTTAGATATTTATAATAAAATTATAAACTGTGATAGAGCATGTGTTGTTGTTTCTAGAATAAACAATATTATTACAAAATAAATATTGTTAAGATTATAACCCATGCTTATAACTATCATAGTGAAACATGTAGATGGGCTAACCTAAAAACATTTTGGGACGAGTGTATATGTAAATTTTGTGATAGAAAGGAGGTTGGGGATGAACACAACTTCCTTTTAACATGTCGCAACCTTGATAATATAAGACATAATTTTATCTAGTTCAACATACACAATTATTCTTAAAGACATTCTAGCATTACAATATATTAAATTCAAAGTATTTTCATTTACTTTTAAATTAATTGTTTATCATTTTTCTTAATATTTGATAAACCGAAATTGGTCTTAGTGGATCATTTTTGTCATCATCTTCTCCATCATTGGCCTCTTCATATTCATTGTCATTGTCATCCTCCATTTTCATCATCATCATTGTCATTGTCACCATCATCATCCTACTACTCGTTGTCCTCATCAATGTCATTCTCTCCATCATCACCACTACTAATTTCAATGTTATGAATTCATGTTAAATAAAGATACTTTCTACCATTATTTTCATGAATGGGGCTAGAGTGAGTGTAGTATGATGCCAAAAGTACTTAAAGTTTGACTATTAAAAGGTATAGAAAGTTGCAACCTAATTGACAATTAACAAAGGTATAGAAGGTTGCAACCTTTTTATGAAGCATTACTAAAGGGTATTATAAATACTACAAATATTTCTAATATTGACCTCCTCATCATCATTCTCGATATCAGTCTTTCAACTTTCCATTGCCATAATGTCTAATTTTAATATTATTTATTCATGTGAAAGGAAGTCATTGCCATTGTCGAATTCAATATTTTGTATTCACATTAAAGGAAGGTGCTTCCTACCACTATACACGAGGATAGATCTTATCCATGATGTTCTCCAAGCTATAGGATTGTATGCTTGTCTATACATCATATCCTTGTAGGGTGTACCATCTCATGTATAGGTTAGGCTATACTATTAGTGTCACACACTAATTCTAGTCGAACTATCACCTTAACATTAAGTACCCATACACACTATTAAGGTAGATGAGATATATCCTCCACCCTACCATTATCTTAATGAAACTAAAGTATAATGCTAAAGATACTAAATATTTGACTTTTAACTCTTAAACAAAAGTAAAAAAGGTCTTGGGTCATTACCTTGCTTCTTTAGATCCAAGGAAGATGAGCTCTTTGCCAATCCAAAACAATTTTACATCATACTCCAAGACCAAAAGGGTGGTTATACCCCATAAACAATACCGACTACCCAGATTACTAGAAGACGAATCATGTGGCATTCATACTATCTAGCCATCAACACCATACATAATGCCTAAAACAATGTATTGAAATTGTAATTTAACATTTTTTCCAAAAAAATTACTGTGTAATTTAATCCATAATAATAATAATAATAATAAACTGAAATTTATATTATTATTTTTTTATTATACAATATAATTATAATTCAAATAATTAATTTAATAAAATAATTAATCAAATATAATTTAATTTATAAATCCAAAATTTTAAATTACATCCAATTTTAGGGTTTCATTTCAATATATGAATTTTAAAATGACAGAATACCAAAATTATAGTGGATTACTCGATTACTATGCGCGCCAATGCATGCATGAAGCTCTAGTTGTCTTTTGTTAAAGAATGTCGCTCCTTGTGGAGCGCTAGATTCATAATTTTACTGTGACAAGACACCCAAAGCAACGGATAATCCTAGTCCCATCTACTTGTCTGCACCGCCAATGCATGCATGAAGCACTAGCTGTCTTATCTTAAAGAGTGTCTCTCTTTACGGCGTGCTATTCTTGCGACACGATATCCGACACAAAATATATTCTTCATTCCCGCCCTTTTGACTGTACCTTCACTTCGTCCAGTTGAATACATACATCTTCCACCGTTTATTAATGGCGACACAACATATTTTCTTCAGTCCCGACCACTTGATTGTACCTTCACTCCCTCTAGTTGAATACATACATATTCCACGGTCCACCATTTATTAATGGCGGCATAACAGATATTCTTCAGTCCTGCCCACTTGACTGCACTTTCACTCCCTCCAGTGGAATGCATACACCTGCCACCATTCATTAACGTATATTAGGGTTTTTGGGAGGTCTTCAAGTTTCCGAGTCTCTTATGTACAGCACATGTTTCTCCAACTTCAAGGTAGAGCAAATTTGAGATACGTATTGCATTCTATAATTACCAATGATTCTTTGTATGGTTCTCACCTTGTTAGAGACAAAAAATTCATTAAATAGAATGAAAATGAAGAGGGGAGAACAAACAGACTAATTAACCTATCATAGTGAATGTTGAATACCCAATTGCATGGAAATGATTAGTCCATCATACAAACCAAACCATGTGCTTTCATGCCTAAGACACTAAATCAAAGGGATCAAATTGAATGCATAATGATGTGACAAAGTCGGGATGGAGTAAATACACCCATTTTTCATTCCCCCTGAATAAGGCAACATCATGGATGAGACTAAGATCTCTCTCATTTATTTCAATTGATCTTTTATAACAACACAAATAGTTGCTCGTCTAATGCATATATATATATATATATATATATATATATATATATATATATATATATATATAAACTCAAGCACATCCACACAAAACATTAATTACTATGCAGTCTCTAGAAGTACCATTGTTGAAATGGACTTTAACAACAACATTTTCAAAAGTGTTTTTAGACACTGCATTGTGATTAATGTTTTCTCATCCACACTATACTTCACAATCACAGAATAAATATTATACTTTACAATCATGGAATAAATATTTGATTAGGGTGTTGCTATTGGATTACTGAGATGGGGGTGAATTAGTCATAGAGAAATTTAATCATTCTTAACCATAAAATGAAAGTGTTATATCAATGTAGCATTATCATCCAATAGTTGTAGAGTAAATAAACAATCAACAAAAGAACAATTATACACATACACAGTTGGAAACCCAAAACTGGAGAAAACCACAATTTTTTTTTCTTATATGTCTTTAAGAATTCCATTCAATGAAAGCACCAACTTCTTTTGTTTTCTAGCTTCAACTAGAAGGAGGCTCCAACCCCCTAGTTTCTCAGGCTACAACCTGAGGGAAGCTCCAACTCCCCAATACTCTGGCTACAACTAGAAGGAGGTTACAACACCTTATGTTCTCCTGCTACAACCAGAAGGTCGCTACAACCACATGTCCTTGCCTTGTCCAACCGCCCTGAAATAAAAGTACAATGATGGAACCGTTGTCACACTATCATTGTGAGATATACTACTGTAAACATGTACCAAACAACCTATACCATAAACAAGTGCATCAACCATGCACCAATCTGTACCAAACAACCTGTAATCAGCCCATACCATAAACAAGTGCATCAACCATGCACCAACCTATACCTCAATCTGTACTATCAACAAGTGCATCAATCATGTACCAAATATGTATCAATCATGCATCAAATACACATAAAATATGACTCATCGAGATGTACCAACATCATCAACTATACACCTCATGTATGTGCCAACTCATCAACTACTTATCTCAACCATGTACCCAACATGTACCTCAACCATATACCAATATAACCATCAAAATTTATCTAGCAATACATCACACTATCCATAACCAAATACCATAAACCATTACTTCAAACTATGTGCCACAACTTCATTGTTATACAACCTCTATCTATAACATACCTCAACCAAAATCCCTCATCAATTTCATGATCCAAATCTGATTTGTAACTCTGCATCTGACCTGGTGTATATGATCGCATACCTGCAAACCTTCCTTAACAAGAGACTAGCATTTTCATCAAATTTTACTTTAGTCTCACATGATTAGTTTTGGATTAGTCAACAACCCTAACCTGCAATAATCATAACTATATACCTGTAATGAATAAAGGTCTAAAAATAGTACACAATGTTCTTCAGTGTATTGTCTACAATTTCTCTAGGTTTCGCTTCTTGAAACCTCTCAAAAAATGAGTTATAGCAAAAATGACATACCTTGTTGAATTCTAGTTTATTCTAGAGATCGAACTTGTAGAGAATTCCCTGCACAAAATAGTTGTTGTAGGGATCTAAAAATGGTACACATAATACTAAAGATTGTACTCTAACCAATACATATGGTCTTACCGAATTTGAATATGTTATGAAGAAGTTATGACAATTTTACCCGAAACACTTATTTTAGAATAGTTTCAGGACTAGCCACAAACCCTATTTTCCATAGAGTGTAACTCCACAAATAGAACGACCCACAAAATAGAATTTTTATCACATCTACTTGGATATGTTTTCTCAATGGCCTCCAGATTTTGCAGTCTAAATAGTTCTAGAAAAAAAGTTTTGCAAAAATGGTGAGATGACCTGTAAATAACATACCTTAGAAAGCATCATCAAAAGAATTTATCCTCCCTTGAATTTCGACCTTATTTACTTCACCTTCCCTTTGAAATTAACCTTAGATATCCTTTGGTTACCTCAGTCACTTTTAGATATTCAATATGCTCAATTGTAAGTAAATGAGAGACCCTTGTCTCTTATTTATACTTTTTTGTACCTTCCTTAAGGGGTTACCTTCTAATCCTCTTAAACCACTTTCTTTATTTTAGGCTAACCCACTTCTAACCACTTGTCCACTTAGTATTTTCTCCATTAACTTTATTATTTAAATAATTTCTTTTGTATCCACTTTGACTTATAGTACACTCATCACTTCACTTTATTATTTACCTTCTAAAATATCTTAAACCACTTTCCTTATTTTAGGGCTAACCCACTTCTAACCACTTGTCCACTTAATAATTTCTCCATTAACTTTATTATTTAAATAATTTATTTTGTATCCAATTTGACTTATAGTACATTCATCACTTCACTTTATTATTTAAATAATTTTTTCTTTGCAACCACTTTGACTACTTTGACCTTTTGGGGCTTCTAGATGACTCATGAGGGTTCTTGAACTTCACATGCCCATAACTCTCTAACCATGAGAAGTTATGTGACATTCCACATACCACCGGAAATGGAATGATATGTAATATCCATCTAGAATAGTCTTACCTTCAAATATATTAAAACTCATACCATTATACATCAAACAAACTTGGATCCATTACCCAAACCTTTGTGCTATTGGAATTCACTACCGAACTTTCTTCAAGGGTTGACATCATTGACAACCAACTCAAATAACAAAAAAACTCCCCCTTTAGCATTGATGGCAACACTCTGATGTAATATTGAACTCATATCACTCATGCTCCCCCTGTGACCATCGCTCCCCTAGAACCATGCCTCTATGATCTTTCACCAAGCATTTGCCTTTGCATCTAATAAATCTCTCCCCCTTTGTCATCAATGGAAAAGTTATATTTCCATCTGGGGCTGCTCCCCCTGACTGAACTCTTCCTGAAACTGATCTTCCAACCTGAACTATCTTCTTTATGGTGCTTCCTCATGTAGATCTAAGATATATAAGATAAGCATCCAAAAGCATTAATTTTGGAGTAGAAATTACTCTGATTCTCTAGCGAAGATACTCAAAGGTTTCTCTTGGAAGAGGTTTTGTAAAGATGTCTGCCACTTGTTCTTTTTTGCCCACATATTCAACTATGATGTTCTTCTCTACAACTTGTTCCCATAAAAAGCAATACTTGATTGGAATGTGATTCGTCTTGGAGTGCATCATCGAGTTCTTTGAGATATTGATGGCATTTGTATTATCACAATAGATTGGAATACGCTCATCATACTCAACCTGTATATCTGTCAGAGTTTGTTTCATCCATAGAACATGTGTACAACATCTTGCTGCTGCAATATACTCTGCTTCGGTTCTAGATAAAGATACTGATGATTATTTCTTACTTAGCCAAGATAATAAACACTCACCCAAGTAGAACATTGCTCCACTGGTGCTTTGTTGGTCATCAATGCAACCTTCCAAATCTACATCTATGTAGGCAATAAGTGATAGATCCTTTCCTTTTGAATACCATAATCCAAACTCTTATGTTCCTTTGAGATATCTGAAAATCCTCTTCACTGCTAAGACATGTGATTCCTTTGGTGCTTCTTGAAATCATGCCACCTGTCCAACTGCCTACATTACATCTAATCTGGATGTTTTCACATATAATAAGCTACTAATCATTGACCTGTATTGCCTCTGGTCTATAGACTTTGAATCATCATATTTTCTCAACTTGCAATTGGTTTGCATAGGAGTGGTAATTGGTTTGCAATATTCCATTCTGAACCTCTTTAGCATTTCTCCGATATACTTAATTTGAGAAATAAAGATTCTTCGGTTTCTTTGACGTATCTGAAGACCCAGAAAGAAGGGTATTTCTCTGAGTAATGACATTTCAAATTCATTATGCATATCCTTTGTAAATTTCTAGCTTAGCATGTCATTAGTACTTCCAAAAATAATATCATCAACATAAACTTAAATTATTAAAATACCATCTTGAGTTATTTTGATGTAGAGGTTGTTGTTTCCACTTCCTTTTCTGCACCCTGCTTGTTGTAGATAGTTATCCACTCTAGAGTTCCATGCTCTAGGAGCTTGTTTTAGACCATGCAATGCCTTCTTCAATTTACACACATAATCTGTGTTCTCTGACAACTAAAATCCTTCCAGTTGTTCAATCTAGAATTCTTTTTCAAGTTCCCTATTTAGAAAAGATGATTTCATGTCCACCTGATACACTTTAATATTCTTGGAGCATGCATAAGCTAAGAGAAATCAGATTTATTCCATTCTGAAAACTAGGAAAAATGTCTCTTCAAAGTCGATTCATTCAACTTGTGCATATCCTTTACATACCAATCTAGCTTTGTTCCTTGCAACATGTCCATCTTCATTCAATTTATTTCTAAAAACCCACTTTGTTCCAATCACATTCTTATTCTTTGGTATTGGAACCAATTCCCAAGTGTCATTCTTCTCTATTTGATCCAATTCTTCATCCATTGACTTATTTCATAATTCATCCTTGTTGGCCTCTTCAAAACTGTTTGGTTCAATCAGAGATAAAAATGTTAGGTGCATTTGTTTTGGTGAAAACATTCTTCTTCTAGTCTCGACTCCTGCATCTTTGTTTCTGATAATCTGATCCGAAAGATGATTTTTATCTCAACTCATTTTCTAGGTGTCTTTGGAGGCACTTGTTGAACTTCCTCTTCTACTTCTGTCTGATCTTCTTCGTCTTCCCCTTCTAATTCTTCTTCATCTTTTGCTTCTTCTTCGTAAAGTTGTTCCATTGACTCATTTTCTTATTCTTTTAATTCTCATCCTCAAGTTTCATCAATTGTTACATTGATGGCTTCCACAACTTTTTTCAACCTCAGATTGTAACACTTGTATGCTTTCCTTGTACTTGAGTAACCAACAAGTACTCCTTTGTCCACATGAGAGTCAAACTTTCCCATTATGCCATCTTCTATTTTGATGTAGCATTTTCTTCCAAATACTCTGAAGTGCTTCACATTTGTTGGTATTCCTTTCCATAGCTCGTAGGGAGTTTTGTCATTGTTGTTTATGAGAATTACTTTTCTTTGAATGTGAACTAATGTATGCACTGAATGTTTCCAAAAAATATCTCTCAAGTTGGAATCCTCTAACATTGTTCAAACCATTTCCTTTGTAATTATCATCCATTATGATAATGTTCCTTTGTCTCTGAACAAATATATGAATCCATGCTCTCGTCCACAGCCATATATTTGTCCAAACCTACTAATTGTTCTTACAAATCCATCTATGTCCATACTGTCCAAGACTCTACTGCATAACTGTCAATAATGCTAACCCATTTATCATTATACTATCATGAAGTCTTCACTACTACAACTGATTAATCTAGCAAACTGCACTTATGCTAACTAACTGCTCTGGATATGTCTACTCAAACTCTTCAAGTTTCTCGAAGGATGGTTCTTTGGTATGTCACAGCTATCGCATAGACTCCCCCTATCTAATATTCATATTACTTGGGAGTCTCTAAGACAGATGGATCAGAACAATTCTTGCTCTAATGTGTATCCATCATCATCGTCATTGATAGATTCATCATCTCTCTAAGCTCTGACTTATTTCTTTCTGTCCTTGGATTCATCTTTCACTATAATGCATGAAAGTACAATCTCTTGAACCTATTCCTTATTTATTGATCCTTCTTTTCTTTCAGTTATTTTCCAAAACTTTATGTATCTGACATCTTTCTTTTTCTCTGTAGAATTTTCTTCATCTTGTTTTATTGTTGATCTTGTTATCTCTAGGACCTAGTCTTTGTTCACCTGTTCTTCTTGTTTTCTTATCCATACTTTCTTATATTTGATATCATTGTTCTCTTTCATGGAAGTATCAATCATGCTTCTACAATCACTACCTATGTGTCCATAGTTATGACATTTGTAACATTCAATGTTACATGGGGCCACATAGGCATTTCTTGCTTGAACATTTATTTTACAATCCCTCCAATCTGCAACCTTATGTCCAAAATTAGTATGATAAAAAAAATGACCATAAAATAAATTTGCATACCTGGGAGTGAATGATATTCTTTGTGGTGTAGTCCTTATGAATTTCTTCCTTGATTGATCATGATCATGATTGAAGATTCTTTGTGGCTTGAAAATGGATGGTCTTCTTGAAGATGTATTTTTAACAGTTTTCTTAGATTATGGTTGACCATGATTCCTTCCTTTGAGTACTTCTACATAACTCTTTTTGTTTTTTTCATTCTTCTTTTATAGAAACCTAGAGTTCTTCTCTTCATTCTCTATAACTGATATGGATGTTTCTATCTCTTCAATGTTCTTGTTGAGCTTGACGATTTTACTTCTCAATGTGACAACTTATTCTTCAAGCTTCTCAACCTCTTCGTCTTTCTTCATTATCTGAGACTTCACGACTTCTTCTATTATTTTCACTTCTTCAAGATGGATTTTTAATGTGATTATTTATTCTTCATGTCCTTTATCCTCTTGAACAAACTTTGCCTCAAGCTAGTTTAGATCATTAGTTCTTTCGCTATTTCTGTCAATATCGTATCTCTCATTTTTGCTTCTTCCTTCTGTGTTGTTATGTTGACTTCCAAATACTGCTTTTGATATTCCAGATTTTCTTCGATCTTTTTGGCTTCTTCTAGCTAAGTTCTTAAGATTTAGATGACTTGTTGGACTTCTTCATGTTGGACATAATGTCATTAATGTGTTTTCATTGATGTCAAACAGTATAACAGTATGCAGAGTTCAAATATCAGAAGGAAAAGTGCATTAAAAGTATGCAACGAATGAAGCTCATAAGCAAGGACATTAATCAAACATCAGAATGAAGAGCACATTGTAGAAATGTCGTCAGGATTGACGGAAAGACTAATCAATGAACAAGAAAATATGAGAAGCCTTAGTAGCCATCCAATCAAGAAATTTATGGTGTTGATCGTCTCATGTAACGAGATTTATCCCACATTGGAGCGCAAAAAATATTATTTATGTTTATATACACAACACTCTCCATAGCTTATCGACGCGTAGTGCAAGGGTATGGTGGGGGATCTAGGTGCTTGGAGTTGAGAATCTCACCATCCTGGAGCCCAGGATGACCTGTCAGGCCCCCTACCTTTTGATCAAAGTGAAAATAATTGTTGATCTGACGACGAAGGATCTCGACCATTCATTGGAAATATATATTTGTATATATATACATTGCACATTGGTCATATGGGTGACCGTGAGCTTAAGTACCATTGGAGGATTAGTAAACGATTAGATCAAGTTGTGACTGTCAGATATGCAAGTATAGATCAAGGGAAGGGATTGATTACAGAGAGAGAAGGGATAATTAAACAACACGTTAATTCCAATCCCACAATTAGTCTAGATCGTCAGATCTCTTCGACTCAAAGATCGATGACTATGGTTGATCCACCAAATGATTAGATTAATTCATGACTATTGGATATGCAAGCGTCATATAAAGGGCATGGATTGATTGCAGAGCACAAAGGGAGAATTAAAATATATTTTTTTCCAATCCCGCAATTATTCTAAATCATCAAATCTCATCGATTCAAAGATCAATGACTGTGGTTAACTCACCAACAATCACACAACTTCAAATGCAGAGTTTGGGCGATGAATTAAAACACTCGCAAGTTATGGTTCCAAAATCCACATTGACCATTGGATCAAGTTAAGTGGAAGGATAGGATAAGTAAAGACGAAGACCATCCGATATGAAGTCCTAAAGTAAATAAGGATTGTCCGATCTATTCAGAGCGTGCCAAGGTAGTCGTGGTCAACTTTGGTGTTGACCACTTTAGAAGAAAAAGGGTTGAGAACAAGTAAGAACACCCGAAGGTTGAACTACCAAAGAAAATGAGAACCATCTGATATGAATAACACTTTGGGAGATATCAAGACCGTCAGATCATGTTTAGTGGAAGGATGGAGTCAGCCTCAAATGTTTTGAAATAAATGTAAGTCGTTTGATCTGAGGAAACACTTCGAAAGATATCCTGGTCGTCAGATCAAGGAAAGTAGAAGGATAGGATAAACAAGACAAAAAGCCCCAAATCCTGAATAGTTTAATTCCTGGCAGTCGTGCGATCGTGTTAAGCCATTTTGGGTTAAAGAACAACCATTGGATGAATTCAAGTTACTCGAGGTTTACACTTTGGGGAATCTCACTTTGGGAGAACTGGGAAGTGGAGAAATCAAATTACCTAAAGTCTCGAAGGTCGAAGTTACTAAGTCACAAGGATAAGACATGTATCACTCACATTGAGAGCCCACATCATAAATAGTGATGTCAGCACAGACACGTGGCATAATCAGTTGATGACAAGTGTCATGGTCCCATAAGTACTTTAAGAATACATAAGCCATGAATCTAGGTGACATGTGGAAACCACTCAGGAAGTTCCACGTCAACAAGTTATGTCACTCCGAGATTTTTTACTTCAGGAGTTTCACCACCAACAAATTCTCAAAGTGCTGAAGTCCTGAAGGCCAAAGTATCGAAGTGGACATGAGTCGTCTGATCTAAGAAACACTCTGGGAGTGTTCTCGACCGTTGATCAAGTATAGTGGAAGGATAGCATAAGTGGAATAGTTAACCGACATCAAGCGGTCACCACTGTTATATGAATTTTTCTGTAGGTAATCAATCCAGAGGAATTGTTACTCTATAATTTGAGAGCCACGAATAACCGAAGTCTCGAGGTAAATGAGAATCATCCATGTCATCATGAAACTAAAACATGATCATTTATTTTGATAATTGATCAAGCACTTGCTTGTCTTAGCACCTGGTCACCACTTGAGGTTGTATGGAATAAAGAAACAAAGGGAGAAATAAGATGGAACACTTAAATTAATAAGCCTATGGTCCTATGCCTATGGTCATATGTAAATGGTTTGAAGGAAGAACCTCTACAATATTCGATTTCTGCAACATTCACAGAGACAAAGGAAATCGATCCATACTTGTGATTGATTTATGAAAATAGGGGGAATTCCAAGTTTAAAGTTGAAGACCCAGAATGATGTTCTCTGGTGGTCCCAAAATTGTTGTAAATGGACAAGTTAGTTATAACTTGTGGCACAAGTCAGCCCAATAACTTAAACAAGATTTGAGCATAAATGAGGATAAATACAACCATGATTGGCTTAATTGTATGGTAAGCATTGAGTAGGGAAGAGGTGGATTTGCACCTAAGATCAGTGATTTATATAATGATGATTCTTTGACATAGAAAGGTGTGAATATCAAAGAGAAGATGAACTATATAAGGTGTGAATATTAGAGAGAAGATGAAGTGAAGAAGGCGCAAATATCATAGAGAAGATGAAGTGAAGAAGGCATGAATTTCAGAGAGAAGATGAAGTGCAGTGATGATCATTTGTGGTATACCTCTGATCATGAGATAGAGATGATTCAATAAATGGATCACTGCTACTAGATTTGGTTGAACTACCATATGAAATCTAATTGGATATATTTCTTTCTATGAACAATCTCGGTCTTGTGGCAAGTTGGGTCTTTCTTGAGAGTTGGTGCTCTCCTAGGAGTTGGTGCTCCTTACTTTAGTTGGTGCTGATAAAAAATAGTTGGTGCTGGGAAAACCCCTATTACTATAGTCACACACACACACACACACACAGATATATATATATATATATATATATATATATATATATATATATATTATACAAAATCTTATACAAACATCTGGTATCTCTTGTCTTCATTGTGATTATGATTTGATTGTTCTTAATGTGTACAATTATGTTTTAACTGCTAACTTGCAAGAAGAAAAGTTATAAAATGACACACATTGATTCATCCCCCAACCCTCTTAGTGTGGTTGGTGTGTTAAACAATTGGTATCAGAGTAGGTTCCTTCAACAATGTTTAAACATTGGAAGGTAGATTTTGAAGAAATGGGTGGACAGATGGCTCCCTCCACAATTGAAGCTCTGTTATTTATGGAACATATTATTCTTCATGGATAGAAAATATGAAGCAATATTTGAAGTCAAGAGGATCTAAAGTTTGGAATTCAGTAGTAAGCAAGCCCTGGGACTTAACCACCTCAAAGAATCTATCCCAGATTGTGGCCCAAAGAAGAGTAAGGAAGAACAATGAAGTGGCATTGAAGATTCTTCTCAATGGATTATCAGATACTGTCAAGGAAAGCATGGGACTATGCACATTCACCAAGGACTTATGGATGAAGTTAGAAAATATGTATCAAATCAAAAGAGAAGACATATAAGACATTCCAATCAAGGATGAAGAGGAAGACTCAACCATTAATAAAGGTAAAGACTCTCCACAATCTTTCGATTGCAATAATGTTGATATTGAATTCTCCCCTACAAGTAAAGAAGAAGAATCAGATACAATAGAAGAATGTTTTGTTATCATTTATCCCATGGAAGAAGTAGAAGAAGAATTATCAAAGGCCAAAAAAAAAGTCGATTGGGGTCTATATGAATACCACTATGACCATAATTATTCATACTTTAGCTATCTTCATGACTACACTAAATAATTTATTGAAAAGAGTCAAAAACATATCTTGGAAATAAAGGAAATGCTCAAAGACAATGAAAAGATAATATCTGAGCAGGATAATCAGTTAAAATAAAAAGAAGAGGAGATTGAGAATTTGAGGAAAGAAATTAGTCAAGTAAAATAAAAGAAGAAGGAAGATGTTGAGCTTAGCAATCAAAAGCATATCTTGGAAATAAAGGAAAAGCTCAAAGACAATGAAAAAATAATATCTGAGAAAAAGATTCAGTTAGAAAACAAAGAAGAAGAGATCAAAAGATTGAAAACTAAAGTTACTAATATAACAGAAGAAAAGGAAGAAGAGATCAAAAGATTGAAAAAAATAGTTACTAATCTAACAAAAGAAAAGGAAGAAGAGATCAAAAGATTGAAAACTGAAGTTACTAATCTAAAAAAAGGAAAGGAAGAGGAGATCGAGAGACTGAAGAATGAAATCAGTCAAGAAAACAAAGAAAATAAGGAAGATGATTAACTTAGCATAAACCTTGCAGATATAAAAGAACTAAGAGAAAGAAATGTCAATCTTAAGATCCAACTTGACGAAGCCAAAATAAGAGAGGAGGTAGTGAGGAACCAGTTGAACAAAAAGGAAGAATTGTGTCATAAGCTGGAAGAAGAAGTTGTGAATCTTAGAAAGAAGTTTTAGAAGTGTAGTGACTAGGATTTCATTTAAGCTACCATAAATTAAAACAGAGCGGAAAGTTTTGAAACTTACTAAAAATTTGCTTACTCACGCATATTCATTCCCAGATTTTGATAAACAAAATAACATTTTTCAAAACAATTTGCATAACAATTTAAATCTACATAACAATTTGCAAACAAGTTAAATTTAAGTAAACACTTCACAATTTTGAGTTGAAATACCTGTCACTGATGCTACTATCTGCAGCAGCTTGAATCTTCGCTTGAACCTTCTCTTGAACACCCCAAAACCACCACCCTGCCGACCAGTACGCCTGGCCCTAGGACATCTACGGACGTCCTAGCCCTCCGAGCCCAAAACCCCTCAGCCCCGGTGTGCACTGTAAAATCCACTGTTCACTATCTCTATCCCAATGCTTCCCAAAATCTCCTTTCGTAAACTGCATGAATGGAATTCCCCCCCAAATGAATCCTCCTCCTTCCCTTATGCCTCCATCACCGCCCCCCCGAACCTTCACTCCCTACCAACCACCTTATCCATTCATTAAAACCTTATCCCTTCATTTAGTTCTTTATTAATGGTCTTATCCTCTTT